>JAXIVJ010000650.1:0-32500 GCA_036785665.1 Chirona hameri
ATATATATATATATATATATATATATATATATATATATATATATATATATATATATATATATATATATATATATACATATATTGTACTAGGTACATATTTCAGTTCAGTTTTGTTTTCAGTTTATTACATCCACACATTATTATCAGCAGAAATCCGAAGGTATTTTCCAGTCAAATTCGCAGACAGACGATTATCCAACTTACCCAGATATATTGGTAGATGATGTATGTTGATGTATATATAAAGGATATTGTAGGTAGATAATGTATGTAATATAAAGACATAAAGACATAAAATAAAAGTGCAACAAAGAGCCTCTTGGGCCCATCCGAGGTTGCACCCCACCCCACCCCCCCCCCCCCCCCTCCACCAGTCTCGCCCCTTCAAATCACCTTACTCTACCTGCATAAAAGAAGGCTAATCCCACGAGTATTTATGAACTAATCCCTTCTCTGTAAAGTATTTATCTAATCTAATTTTGAAGGAAGCAAGTGTCACTGCATCAGCGACATCCCCTGGTAGCATATTCCAATGTCCTACAACCCTTCTACTGAAAAATGACTGTCGTAGCCTAGTCCTACTTTGTTTCATAATGAGTTTATGCTGATGACCTCTACCTCGATTTTCCCTATTGAACTCAAACATACCCTTTAAATATCCAGAATGCTGACTATTTACAAATTTGAAGACTTCAATTAGATCTCCTCTTAGCCTTCTATATCTAAGTGAAAACATACCCAATTTCTTTAATCTATCTTCATAAGGTAAACTACCAAGACAATTAACCATTTTTGTTGCCCTTTTTTTAACTCTTTCTAACAACCAGCAATCTTTCTCATATGTTGGAGACCAGGCTTGTACACAATACTCCAAATGTGGTCTAACGTATGCACAATACAGTTTTGTTATTACCTTTTCACTCTTGTAGGAAACATTTCTGTTAATGGCCCCTAGCATTCTAAGTGCCTTTTTCCTAGCTTCTACAACCTGGTCTGACGCTGATAGCCTATTGTTTACCACGACACCTAAATCTCTTTCCTTTTCAATCTGCTCCATTTTCTGCCCACCCATTTCATACCTATGTTTACTGCTAACCCGTCCAGCGTGCATAATCTTACATTTACTCAAATTTAATTTCATCTGCCATGCTTCAGACCACTCAACTAGCTTGTCCAGATCTGATTGAAAAACATCCTGATCATGTTTTCCTCTAATAATCCTGACAACTTTTAGATCGTCTGCAAATTTCAAGACTTTGCTATCTATACTGTTCTCAATTGCATTCACAAATATTATAAAAAGCAATGGGCCCAGGACTGAGCCCTGTGGAACCCCACTGAGAACCTCCTTCCATTGTGATTGGCACCCATTCAATATAACCCTTTGCTGGCGTCCTGAAAGCCACGTTTCTATCCAATCCAGAATCTTGCCCCTGATCCCATGAATTTTAAGTTGCAACCCCAGTCTTGTATGGGGGACTTTGTCAAATGCTTTACTGAAATCAAGAAAAGCTACATCTAGCTGTTTACCCTGATCAAAGCTATCTGTTGCAACATCCAAAAACTCCAGAAGATTAGTTAAACAAGAACGGCCCTTCCTAAAGCCATGCTGTGTATCCTTGATGAGTTAATTTTGCTCCAAGAATTCAACAATCTTATCTTTGATGATTGATTCAAGCACCTTGCAGACTAATGAGGTCAGACCTACCGGTCTATAGTTTTCCTCCTTACTTCTATCTCCCTTTTTATGAATAGGAACAACATTTGCTCTTTTCCAATCAAGTGAAATTTTACTATCTGCGAGTGATTTAGAAAATAGTATGGCTAATGGAATCGACAACTCCCTTTCAGATTCTCTTAAAAGTCTAGCATGGACTTCATCAGGTCCTTCTGCCTTGTTAGGCCTTACTTTCTTTAGATATTCTAGAACAAGTTCACTACTTATGCCACCTAGCTCTCCTATAGTCTCCTCTGTCTCTGGCTCAGGCTGAAGTGCTGCAATACTACTCTGGTCCTCGATAGTAAAGACAGATTGAAACTGATCATTAAGCACTTCAACCATTTCACTGTCCTTGCTAACTAACACATCATCTACCTTAAATGGACCTATATTTTTGGAAACTGTACTGAACTTATAAAAACTGAAGAACTTCTTACTATCTGCATTACAATGTCTAGCTAAATCAAGTTCCTTTGCCCTTTTAGCTGCTCTGACCTTTTTCTTAACTGAATTTCTTGCATTCTGGTAGGCCTTCTGATTTATATCTAGTGAAGATCCCTTCAAAATGCCAAATGCACTTCTTTTAGCTTGTATAGCACTCCTTACTTCTGGGGTAAGCCAAACTGGTTTGCCCTTGGTTCTGTTACGTTTGTGCCTGAGGGGTATATGCCAATTCTGAATTTGGCTTAATCTAGCTTTGAAAACATTCCAGGCCTCACATGCATCTAAACCTGCCAACTCAACGTTCCATTTTATCTGTGCGATAACTATACACCTATCTTACCTTTGCACGCAACACACATTACTGGTTTATGGTGTTTGCGCAATACGCATGCGTAAATATAGTATAGCCTTGCGTAAATGTACTGAGTATCTAGGGCCTGGGGAGTGAAGTATAGCCAAGGCCATATATAGTATAGCCAAGGACATGTGTAGTAGTAACATTCATTCACGAAACTTTAAAACTACAAATGCCGCACCTGTAATAGAGAAGGTTTACAAAAAAGCAATATGCAAAGGATTAATATAGTACTACCTATTGCTCTGTGACATCATACATCAAGATTGATTCATTTAATTTATGTTTCACGTATATACATATAAACGTATCGTTGCATTGTATCGTATTTAGTTCCGCAATTCCTACCACGTACTGGTACTCTGATAAACAAGTAAATCCCTTATCACCTGCACTTTCTCAAATAAATATATATTTTCTTCTTTCCTTTATGAGGCTGGCACTTATCGGCTGGAGTTGTTGCGGTGGTTGGCCCTTATGCAATGGCCTCTTATACGGCCTTGGGTTGGCCGCCGGGGGCCGCTGGTGGGCCGGGGTGTTGTGGCGTCGCGGGCGGGTGGTACCAGTTAAGTTTTAACGCTAAATATATATTTATTTAAAAATAAATAAATCAATCAATATGTGGTGGTGCTATTTGCTTGCGGCGTCGTGGCGTCCTGGCTCGCTGGCGGTCCCTGGCGGCCGGCTGCTGCGGCGGTTTCAGCGGCTAGTGCTGATGGTGCCCTTTGTGACACCTCCGGGACTGACATGTCGGTGTTTGCTTGGGTTGGTATTCTTGTGTTTTGCTGTTCTTTTTGTTTAATTAGGTCAAGATAGCTACCTCAGATAATTTTCTGAGATATGAAGATAGGACATTTAACCCATTTTCAGATATAATATCTGATGGTCTATCTCTTTACTCATACACAATTCGAAAATATCAGAAAACAATGCAGATTCTACAATCCTGGTGAACTGGATAGATGTTCTTTAGCAAATTAGATAACTATGCTTCATATAAATGCTCGTTCAATGGTTAACAAGGTTGATGAAATAAATATGTTCTTGTCATCAACAAATCACAAGTGGAATTTCATTTTTGTTTCTGAGACCTGGTTCACTGAAGCTATTGAAGAGTTATTTTCTCTTGACTGCTATCAATTGTTCTGTGCAAGTCGCTCTGACAAACCAGGTGGTGGATCTGCAATCTATGCACTAAATGACATACATGCAACACAAATATCTTTGTATAATTTTACAACTGCTGAAGCAGTTTTTCTACAAGTTAACCTAAATAGACATACAAATTGTCTAATCATTCAAATATACAGAGCACCCAGGATTAACATTGAGTTTCTCTCTGAGCTTGAGCAATGTTTGGTACAAATTACTAGACTGAATGTACTTACATATATTGTGGGTGACTTTAATGCTGATCTTTTTACTATGCCTGGCAATAGCTTCGGTGAATCATTCTTCACCCTCATGTGCTCATATGGATTTCTTCCTACAATCTCTAAAGCTACTAGGGTTTCCATAGAATCTTCAACTCTGATTGATAATATGTTCTGCAATGATATTTCAGTAGTGCAACAGTCAGGTGTGATAAAAACAGATTTCTCAGACCACTTCTCAATATTCTCTTCCTCCGACATCACCCTTGACAAGAAGTCATATGCAAATGAAGTCAAAGCATGTTTTGACTATCACTATATAGATAATCTCAATGAGTTTCTAGTCAAAGAACTAGAAGATTTTCAATCTGAAACAAATCCTGAAAGTGCTTGCAACATAATAATTACCTCTAACAACAAAGGCATTGCAAAATTTTCAAAAACAAAAAAAATATCCAGAAGGAATAATGCTATTCAACCATGGATGTGGGTTACTTAAAAACCTGGGTTACTTAACTCAATAAATAGAAAAAGTATTTTGTTTAGTATAAAACTGAGAAATCCAAATGCTGAGAATAATGCAAAGTATAACACATATAGAAACTGTCTCAACTCAACATTAAGAAATGCTAAAAAACATTACTCTAAGTTGGAGTTTGCAAAATATAATAATCCCAAACAAACTTGGAAAACACTAAACCAACTTCTTCGACAAAAATCATCAAACAATGAACTTCCAAACAAGTTTGTGTCTGATTCAGGTGAAGAATTTGATGATGATATATCAATATCAACAGAATTTAACAAGTTCTTCACTGAAATAGGACAGAAGTTAAAAATAAAACTACTTCATCTGTTAGAGATCCTCTGGATAATTTAGGAGATTTCCTAAATGAAGACATGATTCTATCTCCAACAAATGCAAATGAAGTAGAGGAAATCCTTTGTGGGCTGAAAAATGTAGGAGCAGGATTTGACAATATTAACTCAAAAATATGTAAGAATACATATAAATCAATATTACCACATCTTGTTCACTTTTTCAATCTATGCTTGAATGAAGCAGTATTTCCAAAACAACTAAAAACTGCAGTTATCAAGCCTATCTTCAAAACAGGTGATCCAATGTCATTTTCTAATTACAGGCCAATCAGCATATTGCCATACTTATCAAAAATCTTAGAAAAACTTTTACATATTCAATTGTTACAACACTTCACAAAAAATAAACTGCTTTGTGAAAAACAATTTGGTTTTCCCAAAGGATTTTCAACATATATGCCCATTATATTGATACAAGATTTGATTACAAAAGCCTTTGAGGAGGATGAATGTGTTGTTGGCATATTCTTGGATTTAAAAAAGGCATTTGACACTGTAGATCACAATATTCTTTGTGAAAAACTAAAAAAAATATGGTGTCTGGAAAAGCATATGAGATACTCCAATCATACCTCACAGATCGCAAACAGACTGTTAACATAAGGGGTACCCAAGCATAATTTAGGAATGTGGGCATAGGTGTGCCCCAAGGATCAATCTTGGGACCTCTTTTGTTCATTATATATATTAATGATCTAGTAAACATTGATGGTAGCTGTGAGTTTTTCATATATGCTGATGACACAGCCATTTTCTTTAAGCATCATGATGTGGATGTTCTTCAAATCATGATCAATATAGTATTGCCAAAAATATATACTTGCCTACAGGTCAAACTTCCTTTCTCTTAATGTATCACAGACTGTATATCAAATATATAGTAAACGCAAAATAAATATTAACATAAGTGTGCAAATGAATGAGGCATTTATTGAGAAAAAAGGTACAGTTAAGTACTTAGGAATGTTGATAGATGATTATTTGAAATTTACTTCTCACATAAACAACATCACAAATACTGTCAGCCGAAATGTGGGCATGATGTGTAGAGTAAAATACTTTGTAGATACAAGGCAGCTCTTGCAGCTATATAATGCACTCATACTTCCTTATATCAATTATTGCTGCCTTATTTGGGGGACAGGATATGTTCATCATACTAAAAAACTATTAATTCTGCAAAAGAGAGCAATGCGAATCATAGAAGGCATTAATCCTCCTCAAAGTGCCAATCCAGTTTTCAAAAATATAATTGTCTAAAAGTTCTAGATATTGGCAAACTACAAATGATGCTCATAATGCATAAGCATGTATGCAACCAGTTACATCACCCAATACAAAATATGTTCAATATACACATTGAAATTTGTCACTCTACAAGACAAACCAAACATTTTAAAGTATTTTTTCAACAAAGAATTATAGACTTTTCACCATAACATGCCTCGGTCCCAAACTATGGAATGATACTATATGTAGAAGCATTGGCCCTAACGAGGTACCACAATCTAAGTATGTGATGAAAAAAATAATAAACAATCACTTCATTTCACAATATTAGTAACACATAATGTTGTTATGAGTAATGGGTTGTAATTAAATGGTTATTGTATCTGGCTGTTATGGGTAACATTGTGTTGCTCAGTTGTGCTGTGTGTATGTCCATGACATGCATATGTGTATATGTGTGTGTATATATATATGTGTGTGTGTGTGTGTGTGTGTGTGTGTGTGTGTGTGTGTGTGTGTGTGTGTGTGTGTGTGTGTGTGTGTGTGTGTGTGTGTGTGTGTGTGTGTGTGTGTGTGTGTGTGTGTGTGTGTGTGTGTGTGTGTGTATGTGTATGTGTATGTACATGCATGTATATGTATATGTGAGATATGTGAGAAAAAAGTATCACATATGTATGCATATGCATGTGCATGCATAGTTGATGGTATCATGCATATATATACATATATAGTCTAACAAGTTAGTTAAATGTGTTTGCTTTTCATGAGTCTCATAAGTAGGTCATAGGCAGGGCCACCCATTCAATGGCGCTGGCTTTCACCCATTCAATGGCGCTGGCTTCGTGGTCCCTACTCGGCAGCAAGCTATGCTTAGTTGAATGGGGTCCATGAGGCACCAGCAAGAAACGCTTCAAATTGACCAGACTTTGTCCTCCGCCCTGTATGACTGATATCCCCTTTACTAACACAGTGAATGAATCCATCCTCATCCTGTCCTGGATGAGGATCAGAATGAATGAATGCATCCTCATTCTGTCCTGGATGAGGATGAGTGAGGATGATATCCTGGGACTTAGTTGGGGGGGGGGGGGGGGGGCAGTCATTTGCTGTTTTCAACAATGACTACTTTTCGCCTTCTTTTATATCACCACATCTAACACCCAAACTACCTCTCTTCATATGCTTTTTTATGTTTGTTTTCATTTCTTAGCTGGGAGTGCCGCGACATTTTCTCTTTTGTTCTCTGGTGTTAACTTAAGGTGTCGTGCGTCGTTGTGATCGAGGGCGGGGGCACTCTTGGTCACCTACTAATGGGTGGCGGTTAGAAGAAGAAAAAGAAGAAGAAGAAATATATATATATATATATATATATATATATATATATATATATATATATATATATATATATATATATATATATATATATATATATATATATATATATATATATATATATATATATATATATATATATATATATATATATATATATATATATATATATATATATATATATATATATATATATATATATATATATATATATATATATATATATATATATATATATATATATATATATATATATATATATATATATATATATATATATATATATATATATATATATATATATATATATATATATATATATATATATATATATATATATATATATATATATATATATATGTATATATATATATATATATTCCGGCTTTTGAATCAGATTTGACAATTTCAATTTTGTGATATTTTTTGTGGGGGGGGAGGTCCACAAAATCGAAATTTGCAAACATTCAAAAACTGGGATTTATATTAGAGAACCAAGTATGGACAATTCCCAAACCGAATTTCAAAGCAATAACTATATTTTTGACTGGCTTATAGCTCCCAAGTACGATAGATCTGTATTTTGTATTCGGCATTTCCAAATATGCCCCCTAGGGAGGCCTCGCCATAACGACCGGTTGATTGTAAGTATCGGGTTTGGAATTTGATGTCTAGAATGCTGCCCTTTTGGTGGGAAATACGTTTTATAATCCTAATTGTTTAATTATATATCTGTATTGTTCAAAGCCACCTCCTTATAAAGCACCACATTGTCGCATCGTACAGCTAAAAATGTACAGCATTAGCAGGAAATTCAGGGAATAGGAAATGGTCCGATCGCGTCCGGCATGTGCTTATCGATAACGCTGCCGATACTAATTTGAGTCATATCACTATCATGCCGATACCTACGAATACTTCCTGATACCGATACCGACAATAATATTGTATAGGAAATCGCATCTCTAATTCTGCCATTTTGTCATTGCCAGAGCATACTCATGCACTAGATTTGCATGTGTTGAGTATGTACTTTATTTAAAGGTTTGCCCTGGTTGAAGTAGATGGGAACAGAAATATAATTGCTCATTGCCTGAAAATCGCCTAGAACCCGATCAGTAACGCGGAGTGGTTAAAGTTAGCCGATTCCGGCTAATTTTAGCCACCTCGGAAATTCTAAAAAATAACAACTTTGAATGCACATAATCTCAACTCTGCAACCACCATGCAATAGCACCAGGCTGTCCACCAATTTTGCCTCATACATATTTTTGTTTGTGACATTAATAAAAATAGGGCACACCAATTGTTCCTAGGATCACAAAAATGATTGCAACGTAATCAAGTTTACGTTATTTTAAAACTGCATGAATAAACTGAAACCTCAATATCTGAAATGCTGGTGAACGTTCGTATTGTGCGATGGGCAAAGCACATGTTCTCCCATGGACAGATGACCAACAACATTTACTTGTCAACATTATATGTATTTATCAAGTCGAGAGTCTAACACACGTCTGAACACTGAGCAACATGGCGAGAGAAATGAAGGGCACAGCACTGTCGGCAAAACTCCGGTCCGGGTCTATCGAGTCTGTGACCTCGCCGTTCTGTGGGACCCGGAACGTGTCACAGGCGGAATGCTACACGGTCAAACTGCTCCTCATGATGTAGGCCAGCAGGCCTGTCGGCGTGACGATGCCGATCACGACCGCCTTCGTGGCCACTTGACCCTTCTCCGTCACTGAAAACGGTGGAAGAAAATACACATTTGATACACCTCGCTTTACCTCACCATTATCTGTCACTGAAAACAGCAGCAGACATTGTATATCAATTCAAAGACGCTGAAAGTATTCACACTATTTTGAATGTGTATTCATATGCTACTGTAGTGCTCACTATCATGCTATTTGATATATATATTTTCCAGAGTAAGGTAGCTACATAACATGGCAGAACCGAGCGGTTAAACAAACTAGTCAACACCAGCGCCCTTAACCCGCGAGTTACTGGGGTATATTTCATAACGCGACTTACTGGGGGGGGGGGGGGGGGGGGGCTATTTTTTGCCCCCCCCCCACCCCCCGGATATCCGGAACTACTAAACAGATTGTAAAAATTCAAACGGCATTCGATAGCCATGGGAAATTTATCGAAGGCAACATAATATTGTTGAACTCGGGGTCACCGATAACGTCACAGGTCAGGTCAAGTACAAAATGTTTGACCGTGTCAAAAGGTCTCGATGGATGGAATTGTCGCACAAAATTGCGATATTAAACGCATAAGCAGTCGATAAATCGGTATGATTCGTGTGTCTGACACTTCTAAGTACCATTCTAAGCTGTGTATGACCTTGGGTCCAGGTCAATGTCATCCGAGGTTACGAGGTCAAACTGCATATTACGGTCATTAGGCGTTGTAACACATGTTTACGTTTCTTTTGTTGTTGTCTAGAACGCGAAAAAAATGACCTTAGAACATTGTTTGTTCCATATAAATATAAGTAAAAAGCAAAAACGGAAATGCATTTTTTATGCATAGTAATGCTGTGGGAAGTGGTCGATTTTTGTCATTTAAAGGTCATAAGTCAGTCATTTTTGAAAATATCGACTTCAAATGTGGTACACATATTTACCGAACACGTCTCAGTAACATATAATCCCGCTTTTGGATATTTTTTTTTTGAAAATTTTGTAAAAATTCAAACAAAAATTGGATTTCTCAAAATTTTGAATTAAAGCCAAAATAAAAAAATCCTAGATAGCAGTTTGATAGACCGGTCTATTGGCAGTAATTTGATTTAAGACAATATAATTTATCTGAAACATTGTATCTTTGACAGCGTTTTCCGGAAACCATTATTTTGCAACAAAAACAAAGAACGTGACGTCACTCTGACGTCATTTCCGGTTGACCTATCATAACCTCAACTCTTTCCTTTGGCCAACATGTGTAGAATTGATGTAAAAGAAGGTACTGAAAGATTGGTGACGATACTGGTGTTGGTTGAGGAGTTATTGCAAAGTAACGGGAGGGGGCAAAAAATAGCCCCCCGTAAGTCGCGGGTTAACCTAACACCTTGTGCCCTTAAATTTTACCATGATTGGGGTTTAACTTTGTAAACCCTACTTCGAAGTTCCAACACTCCAAGATAATGCAATGTTATCACATTTGCGAATCCGTCAGTAACGTCGACCATGGTCAGTGATTTTGCCGGTAACGTTTAGCAGAACCCACCGCACAACCATGGTAGGTATGACGTGTGTACATCGCAAGGACGATTGACGTCACCAAGCCCAGACACATTCTCCTTCAAAAAGGATATACTCCCATACAAAGAATCGTTTGGTAGAACCAAGGCTGGATTCAAGACTTTCCAACCTGCTCGACAAGCCTGATAACTTTGTCGGCAAGACAGCATACCCCGAAGCAAAGCATAACACAGTCCCTGTTACCCCGGAACGCTACCGTCGCCCTTCGCCGGACCATGTTGAGAGTTCACAAGGCCGTCGCCACTTACACCGCCTCTGGCTGTGGACAATGAGTGCACAGTGGTGGTGCTGCAGGATCTTTGACAGCTGCAGCAGCGTGTGCTCACGCGATAGAGTGCAGGGCTGGCGACACATCACCTGAAACACGACCGGCGCCATTTACAGCGACGACATCCGGCTACGCGGAGATCGACATGATACCAACAAATGTATGCCGAACGGAATCAGCGGCGCGACAAGAATCCGAAACAGAAAAGTTTGAGCCGGAGCTTCGTCAAAGAGCTGGAGGCACGTCAAGGAAAGTGGCCGCTGAAACTGTACTGGGGCTGCATGTCTTGACTATAAAGTAAATCAGACATTCCGCAATGTTAAATCTTATTAGGAGCTTTATCAACCGAAAAATGGATGCAATAGCGAAAAGCGATTAGGCCGAAAATAGTGATTTCACAGTAGAGTTGGCTTACACGCATTCCTATCCCAATATGACCGAAATTAAGCAAGCATTGACACGTTCATGCAGTGATCAAGTATTAAGCTCGGTTTAAAAAGGGATTTTGATATTTGTCACCAATTTAACCACACGAAACTTGACAAACTTGCCAACACACATGTCTGTCTGCACCTGCATGTCTCAGACATTTCAGGAAGATGTCTTAGAAGTTTTTGTTTTGTTTTGAAACCATTCTGTCAATGTAAAATGTGTACGGGCAGTGGTCACCGAAATATACCCCGGCCACTTTTTCAAGACGGAAAGCAAATATTTGATGGATAGTCAGCATGCAACTGAAATTGCATGCAGCGATCTAAAATATATATGGCGCTCAGCTTAGCATGGTGCAAGCAAAGCAACCACAAAGTTAACGGGTGTCCCCTATTAAATGGGGCAATTGTTTAAGTATCACAATATCCTTCAAATTAGCGTGCAATATTCCAAAGAGCAAGCTTGGGAAATCAAACTTGTACGAGTCTCGAAATTGTATGCCTTTTAATCAATACGCATGCGAAGCACTTTTATATACACTTGGTTAATAGCTTTCAATTATGCTGCGTATCCGAGTAGCTCATATAACTCCTCGGAAGGTCTGGATTCTCACCTCTCCCACTGGAGTGGATGGCAGCGCTCTCTGGACCACCAGTGACGTCATCAGGGACCGTAACGTCACAATGCCGAGAAGCTCCCTGAAGACACATCAGCACAGATATGTCGAAATGAGGTCCTAAGCATTTTCGCCGCTCAAAGTTTTTGATCCGAGAAGCAGATGATTTGCCCTTTTGTAGACATTTTACTGGTCTGTTAAATTTAGGGGTGATAAAAATGTTTTGAGTGGCCCCGACCAAAAATGGCACAGAAAAATATGACCCTAGCTGGGCTGGGGTAATTTTTGTCTGTGTCCCCGGCCAAGCTGGTACGGCACGATTGGCGCATGGAGTCTTGTCACTAGCGCCACCTACCGCAACGGGTTACGACACTGGTAACATTGGCAATATTCAACCAAAAACCGCATATACTTGACTTTATAAATTCCCAATTACTTGCTTCATCAGAATATGATATTACCTATGCATTACATCCATAAATCAGAATTAGGGTTTCAATTATCCAATACATTTTAAATTAAGGATTGAGAAATTCACAGTAAAACTCAGATACAAATAGTGGACAATATGGTTTCATGTACACAGGGTACAATTACAAAAATATAAATGCTAGGACACTGTCTGGAAAAACAAATCACCACATTTGTCACATTCATGCAGCCTCAATGTTTTTGCCAAGCCAATCCACACATCTTGAAACAAATCAAAGTATACCAACCAGTAAAACGCCTTTTTCGGCGAGGAACGAGCGGGCGCGGTGTGGCAAAAGTGTTTTACTGACCTATTAAATTGTTCATGATCTCCTTTCCCGAATCCGCCAAAAGGGAGTACGTCCTGAGTGCTGCATACTTCAGCGTATACATTAATGCTTAGATTAATAACACCAATTTGGATAAATTTTAATTTTTGAATGATTTTGGTTAATTTCGACGTTTGCGTGTGCCACGCGCTGTGGTACCACCCCCATCACAACGCACTATACCGAAATCAAAATTGATTCGATGGTCCTATCTAATGATGAAAACCTGATCTCAATCGGTGCAGTGGTTGCAAAGTTATTAGCTTCCGAAAAGCGTCTGTACGAGCGGTTCGGGGCGGGTCGGGCCGGTTCGGGCCCGGTCAAATGTAAATTTGTCTAGTAGGTTAACGAGAAACGTCACGGGCGCTTCGCACCCGCTCAGTAATTACTTGGTAGCACTCCATTCTCAACAGAAAATAAACAATACCCTGGACTGACACAATATCAATAAAATTAACTGTGGTTTTGCCAGTTCCCACAACACACTCAAACCAACACAAATTTGCACTAATCACCAGTAAAACGCTTTTTGGGGCGATGACCGAGCGGGCGCGCTCTGATAAAGCTAAAACAGGTTTGAAATATGAAACGGTACGAAAGCACACCTGGTAGTAACACATAGTCCTTTTAGTCCTTTTAGTCCTCCATACAAATTGGCAGGCCTCCATGCATGCCAACATACAAGTTAAGTTTTATTCAATTGTTCATGATCTCCTTTCTCGAATCCGCCAAAAGGGAGTACGTCCTAAGCGCTGCATGCTTCAGCGTATTAAAAAATAAGGATCGGATTAATAATGCCATTTTTGATCAATAATTATTTTGGTTCATTTCGATGTTTGCGTGTGCCATGCGCTGTGGTACCACCCCTATCAGAACGCACCATACCAAAATCAAAGTTGATTTGATGGTCCTATCAAATATTGAAAACCCGATCTCAATCGGAGCAGTGGTTGCAAAGTTATTAGCTTCCGAAAATCGTCTTTATGGCCGGTTCGGGCCGGGTCAAATGTAAATTTGTCTAGTAAGTTGACGAGAAACTTCCACGAGCGCTTCGCCCCTGCTCGGTAATGAATAAGCTTATGGTAAATGTTACAAAAGGATAATGCAAAATATAAAGTTTAATAGAGCTGACTGTGTGCGTCACTCATAAAGACATAAAGACATAACATAAACAGATACAAAAAGGTGCGCACGTGCGCACGTGCAGAGGCATCCGCCTTTGACTTGTGGTAAAGTGGGGGCTGAGAGGTCCCTAACCACGCACCAAATTTGAACACAATCGGCTCAACCGTTCCAGAGATATAGAATAGGGGTGTGCACGTGCGCACGTACAAAGCCACCCCACCCCTGATTTGTGGAAAGGCGGCGGCTGAGAGGTCCCTAACCACACACCAAATGTGAACACAATCGGCTAAGCCGTTCCTGAGATACAGAATACGGGTGTGCACGTGCGCATGTGCAGAGGCACCCACCCCTGACGTGTGGGCAACTGGCGGATGAGAGGTCCCTAACCACACACCAAATTTGAACACAATCGGCTCAACCGTTACTGAGATATATAATGGGGGTGTGCACGTGCGCACGTGCAGTCACCCCACCCCTGAGTTGTGTGAAAGTGGCGGCTGAGGGGTCCCTAACCACACACGAAATGTGCACATAATCTGCCCAGCCGTTGCGGAGTTACTGCGGGAAAATAATTTTCAACACCCCTCACGCAGCACGCTCCACGCGCAGTGATAGTCATCCACATGAGCCGGCACTGGTCCCGAACAGGGTAGGTTAGATGGGGCTGCTCAGCAAAGAAGTCCGCTTGTCAATCGGCCGTGCGGTTGCAGAGATATGAGCTTCTCAAAAGCGTCGCCATGGGCCGGGCCGGGTCGGGCCGCTCATAATCAGATTTTTCGCTCGCTCGTAACAAGTGAAGTTGGTCAAAATACAGTGTAGTTAGTGATTTCACAACCATTTCAACATTCACAGCAATTTTACTATTTGCAATGTGCGACTAAGGAATTTATCAAAATTAAAAATGATGCCTAAATACATACAGAGGAGGATAATTCAATATACTTTTTAACACACGGAAGAGCCCAAAAGCCCGGAAGAACCCAAGCCATACACCATGCGCCATAAACGAGGTAATTGCGCTGGATGCGCGGTATCAGGGGGTTGTCATCCCTTCAGCCGTCATGGCCTCAATTAGCTAGAATGACATGCAAAAGAAGAATCACGTATGTTATGTTAATTGCCCGAAAACCGTAACATACGGGGTTCTTCCTAGGGCGTGACGTCATCTATTCAGAACATTTTGGCGCACCGACATTTGTGGCGCGGTTTATATATGGCCTTTAAGCATTAGCGAAGGAGTAAGATAAGAGCTCCTTTGCTGTCAAAATAGGAATGACTTAGGAGCAAAATGCTATTTAGATAAGTTAGAGACCTTGAATCGATCATCATCATGGTGTATTGAAAGCAAAACAAAAACAAAACAATACAAACGGACATATGGTGGGAATGTGCAAAAGCACGTAAGTGCTTATATATTGGCACCATTTCCCACTCATACACATACATATATATTATACACACACAACGCACACACACTACCCCCCCCCCCCTCCGTTCCTCCATCTGACCTGGTTATACACATTAAACCACGGCCGTACAATAACCACCAATTGATTTATCAAACGTCACTTACGTCAAATGCATCATCAAACCGTGGCATTTAGCTGTCAAAACGTTTTGAAGTTCTTATATACTTCTGCACAGATGCAGCCACAGCCAAACCAGCAGCTTCATGCAAAGTATGACCGTACAAGACTACAGCTAGTTTGTCGCTAATACTTAATTTATTGTAATCTACTACTATCCAATTTAGAAGTGTTCTCTCCAGCTCTTCTCTTGGAAAAATATACTGAGGGCAGACAAATAAATAGTGTTTGACTGTTTCAGCAATTGGTTCACAGTTGCAATGCGGTGAGTCAACCTGAAGGGAATTTGTCCTGAACAAGTGAGCATTCAAGCTAGACATATCAAGTCTTAGTCGAGTATGTAGAATGTTATTTATTTTGTACCCTAAGCTGTAGCATAATGGCGGTTTAGCCAAATCATACATCTTAGCAACTGCTTGTTTGAAGGAACGATTACATGCTATTGTTTTGACATCTTCTGGAAGCCTGTTCCACCTGTCTGTAAATGGACTCGGTAGAATTATCTATATAGTCTTTCAAAAATTGCGAGTTATTTTTATATGTATAGGGGCAAAGGATTCTCCATCCAGATGACGTCACCACCCCTGAGTCGGATTCGGTCAAATCGCCGGATGACTCTACCTTCTTATAAGGCCTTGCACGGTATAACTGCTGGATGTTTATGCTGAATGAACCGGATTTTCTATTATTTATAGTAGAACTCTCACAGTCCCGCTGGTAAAACAGTGAAATCCACTGTCCTGACAGTAGACTCACTCCATTGAAAATGCTCAAGGGAGGACCCCGGGGCCGGGGCCGGGGTACAAAATCAACTGTCAACTGGATAACTGGTATATATTTTTTCGTCGGAAATATGGGTGAAACTAAATTATTGGCAACCAAGAGCTGAAACGCAACTGTAATTTTAACAATGTAAATGTACATACATGCTGACGTGATAAATATGATGATTAAGTGAATATTACATCTGAAGTGGTTTTGACGATCAGTATTTCCTTGGACATGATCGCTTAGTAAATTTTCCCAGAAATGACATAGGTAATGATTTTTACTGGCACTTTGACCGCCGAGTACATGAGAAGGAGCATTTTGTCCCCGACCTTATCCATAAAGACAGAACACTTTACCACCCCTAGTGTTAGTATCGAATTTATAAGCAATGAAACGTGAACGGTGGGGTTTTGACAGCCATGCTGTAAATATTTCGGAGCAACTATGTCAGTATTTTAGAGTCCTGTCAAAGCGCCAAAGTGTGTGTGAGCGCGTCCTAATTTAGGGTCCGTAAGCGTACCCACTTGCAACTAACTATTATGCCTGTAAATTAACTAATTCGATGAAAAACTGCTGTAGGGCTTTTGGGACGTGCAAGGCGTGCAGGGCGTGCAGGGCGTGCAGGGCGTATACCTACCCTGGCTGGTCCACGACCGGCACCTGGTCAAACCCCTCCTGTAGCATGATGTCGACGGCGTCCTGACACGGTACAGATGGCAGCACAGTCAGGGGTGCAGACACACCCATCGCCGACACCTTGTGGCTCCACCACCTGTCGGCACCAACGCAGCACAGTCAGGGGTGCTGACACCTTGTGGCTCCACCACCTGTCGGTACCAACGCAGCACAGTCAGGGGTGCTGACACCTTGTGGCTCCACCACCTGTCGGTACCAACGCAGCAGTCAGGGGTGCTGACACCTTGTGGCTCCACCACATGTCGGTACCAACGCAGGTGGCAGCACCTGAGCAAAGCTGTCGCATATAACAATGTTAGATATGCCCAGGCACGTAGCCAAGGGGGGGGGGGGCGGGGACGGCCGCCCTTTTCGGCCCTTTTCGGCGCGCGCAGCGCGCCGAAAAGGGCCGACGAGACCTCGCGAAGCGAGTTATACTGGGCTCTTTACAACGCGAAGTGGTCTTTAGAGAGTTTAAAGCACTTCAGAGGCCCTCTCTGAAAGACGAGAGGGCCCCTTGGACGTTCAAAAGAGCGCTGTGCATGTCAAAGGGGCCCCTGGACAGACCGAAAGGGCCCCTGAGCGGGTCAGAGGGCCCTCTGAACACGTCGAATTGGCCCATAGCCAGCACAGAGGGGCCCCTGGGTAGTTCAAGAGACCCTTGAGCATGTCGGCAGGGCGACAAAGCGGCCAGCGCAGTCTCTTGCCAGGTCATACGGCCCCTGAGCAGGTTGGAGGGCCCCTGGACAGACCAGAGGGCCCCTGGTAAGTTAAAAGGGCCCCTGTGGACTGTGCAGGCCAGAGCCAGACCGACCAGACCGAAATGGCCCCTAGGTGGGTCAGAAGGGACCCTGAACATGCCGAATGGGCCCCTAGTCAGCACTGAGGGACCCCAGGGCAGGTCGAAGGGCCCTCGAGCATGTCGCAAGGCGACAAAGCAGCCAGCGCAGTCCCTTGTCAGGTCGGAAGGGCCCCTTAGAAGGATGGAGGGCCCCTGGAGAGACCAGACGGCTCAAAGAGCACCTGTGCAGATCGGAGGGGCCCCTGACCAGACCAAAAGGACCTCTGGGCGGGTAAGAAGGCCCCTGCACATGCCGAATTCACCCATAGCCAGCACGGAGAGCCCCAGGGTAGGTCGGAGGGCCCCTTGAGCATGTCGGCAGGGCGACAAAGCAGCCAGCGCAGTCTGACCAGAAGAGTCGCTGTGTAGATCGGAGGAGCTCCTGGCAAGTCAGAGGGGCCCCTGGCTTGACCGAAAGGGTCTCTGGGCCGGTCGGAATAGCCCTTGAACATGCCGGATGAGTACCTAGCCAGACTGGAGGGGCCCCTGGGTAGGTCGGAGGGGCCCCTGAGCATGTCGGCAGGGCGACTAAGCATCCAGTGCAGTTCCTGGCCAGGTCGGAAGGACCTCTGAACAGGATGAATGGGCCCCTTGATACACAAGAGGGGCTTCTTGGAAGGTCAGAGGAGTCTCTGGTCAGACCGGAAGGGCCAAAAGCACGTTAGAGATCCCAGATGAAGGTTAAATACAAAGATTATTTACTCCACATTTTTTTTCTTCAAAGCAGTGCTTTCAGGTATATTGTAACATCCTTCGTCAGGGTGTTACAATATACCTGAAAGCTCCGATTTTATTTTTTCCTGTTGAGTAAGCCCTCTTTGTATTTTATATGTATCACCCACTCCATATCATGTCTTTTCGCTTCGTGGATCCCAGATGAGTCCCTGAACAGGTCGAAAGGGCGTTGAAAAGTTCGGATGGGCCCCTATAGACGATCTGAAGGGACCCTGGGCCTTTCAACAGTAAGAATGCAGTTGTCCAGGGAATAAAACTCAAAGTTTTCGCGCCGCTCCGTGGCGTAATTTAACTACAAATTGAATTATATGCGGGTTAGAAGAGAAAAAAAATCGGCCCGCTTCTCGGTGCATTTATGTGTTATACTTTCCTATACCAGTAAAGCGCCTTTTTGGGGAGATGACCGAGCGGGCGCGGACTGGTAAAGCTAAAACAGGTTTGAAATATGAAACGGTACGGGAGCACACGTGGTAGTAACACATATGCCTTTTAGTCCTTTTAGTCCTCCATCAAAATTGACAGACCTCCAAACATGCCAACATAAAAATTAAGTTTTTATTAAATTGTACATGATCTCCTTTCACGAATCCGCCAAAAGGGAGTACGTCCTGAGCGCTACATGCTTCAGCGTATACAAAACCAACGCTTAGCTAAATCAAGTCATTTTTTTATCAAGAACGATCTGTGTTCATTTCGACGTCTGCGGGTGCCACGCGCTGTGGTACCACCCCTATCAGAACGCACCATACAAAATACAAAATTGATTTGATGGTCCTATCCAATGGTGAAAACCCGATCTCAATCAGAGCAGTGGTTGCAAAGTTATTAGCTTCCGAAAAGCGTCTGTATGGCCGGGTCGGGCCGGTTCAGGTCGATTCGGGCCGGGTCAAATGTAAATTTGTCAAGTAAGTTGACGAGAACCCTCACGGGCGCTTCGCGCCCGCTCGGTAATAATTGGGCAAAATAGTTAATTTTAGCACTTTTTTACCACACTTTTAAACGCACAATATAACATTTTTAGAGGTCCGCACCATACGCAATGCGACGCATTGATGAGAAAGCTTATCCAGGGCATAAGACTCAAAATTTTCGCGCCGCTCTGCGGTGCATTTTGTTTAAGAGCTCCAGGTCTTGAGTTTAAAAAATATTCCAAGTTGGTATAGCTGATTCCAAATTGGTGTCGCTGGTTCCAAAGTTGAGGTGGCTGTTTGCTAACTTCAGCTCCTAAAAGTTGGTATGGCCCATCCCATATCCGTCATACTACATTTTCCATCCTTGTAACGTGCCTTTTCATCCGTTTTGTTTGGCCCTTTCAGCGCTTGGGAAGGGGGCTCTTTCAACGCTCGGGAAGGGGCCCTTTCGAGGCACCGCCCCCCCCCCTGGACGAAATCCTGTCTACGTGCCTGGGCAGGATGTATGAAAATCAATAAGCATGAATTAAATGCATGGTTAATTGGTTACCTACAAGATTCATAAATAAGCCACTGCAAGAAGATCAAAATATCAAAGAAATCAGGCATCAACAATGACATTTAAACACTAGGAAATGGACAAGCAATTAGCAAACAATCAAGATGTAAAGCCAGATTCTGGCTGACGTTAATGACAAGCCATTACGCTGCATATAATATATTGAACAATTATACCTGAATAACCTTTTGAAATACAGCTCCAGGCATATACAAACTGAAAATCAATCTCACTAGTAGGCCCTAAAAGCTCAGTCTCAGAGCAAACATTATAAATTTCATCTCATTCTCGTGAAATACAACTCTTGCGCAGATGCGACAACTGTTGTGTTCTTTGGGACATGTGTACGTTGTGATCAGGTGAGATCGTGACGTAAGCATTGCCTCCATATCCTTGGTAGGTGGGTTCCTGCACATTCGTCCACATCTGTACACATCCAAAGAACATCGCATTTGAGTCCAGAAAGTGGGAGCAAAATCTGATGTCGATATGCTTTATTTGGTCTATACGAAATATTTCGAAATAGTTGTTGCTGACTTAGTTTTATTCCTTGAACTGTGCAACAAGTTTTATTTCACATTTTGGAATGCTATATTTTTGTTTCATATTTAGTTTACAAAACATATGCATTTTTTTAAAGTAACTATTTCATCAGCTGTTCGCAAAACACCATTTGTGACGCATCAGAGACCTTGTGAAATCAGTGTTAATCCATGTGCAGAGGTGCATAGATCGAAATGCTGGACATTGGGCAATCGGTATGCATAGTTTTGGTTAGCTAACCATACCTTCCAATGTTTTTCGAAAGGGTCAGGTACAAGTTCTCATGCACTTATATCAATCTTAACTCTGTTGTCTTGTATTGAATATTGATGTATGATTCGTCTTGAACAATAAGAGTGGATGGCCCATGTACTTACTTCCTGATTTATATTACAAGAAACAGCTAGTTGTTCTAGTATGCAGTTTATGGACACCTTTATATATTATATCAGTTCAGTTTAGTTCATATATTGGCGAAACATTCCACGTTGTGGTTTAGTGTTTTATCCGTTTCCAAAAACACCGTCAAGATGAGTACATAAAGGCATGCACATACATCACATCGGCCAAGGACGCTAGTACAGATGTCTAAATCAGACGCTAAATGTTAATACAGATGCAAATACAAATGCAAAATCATCTTTGCACCAAAGATTAGATGTCAAATCAAAGATGAATTGGTAGAGCGGCGAGAAGTTCTGACTGGAATACGTAGACTGATTCTGACTGGAATACTACTAGATGACGTACACCTGAGTGGAATGAGCCTATGACGTTCAATAAATAAATAAATAAATAAGTTAACATACGAGCAGTCGAGGCGGCTGCCGACAAGTTGTTCCAGGACTGAGCTGCACGGTATGAGAAGTATTGCGAGCCAAGGAAAGCCGAAACGGAGGAAACTGTAACTCGCCACTGGCTGTTGCGCGAGCGGCCGAACGTCGCTGCGACACGGCCGAACGTCGGACAAATAACGGCTGTTCAGCTTCCGGAGTGTTTGCATCATTCAAAGCCTTGAAGATGCAGTCACGATGTTTGACCAGGTCGTCAATTTTGCGCCAGCCAAGTTGATCTAAAATAGGTAAGATGGGTCAAGTTTTCGAGTACCTGTCACCATCCGAGCTGCAAAATGTATTATTTTTTTAAAAAAAATTATGTGCAAGTGACAGGCTGCAGCTCCGCCCCAGATTGAGAGACAGTAAATGATGTGGAGAAATACGTGAGCATGAATAAGGATCTTGCGGGTCTCTGGTGTGAGGTGGTGACGAATTTTGCAAAGTGAAAGAAGAATGGAGTTGCACTTTTTGACAACATTGGATATATGCTCCTCCCAGGATAATTTATTGTCAAAAACCATTCCGAGCAACTTCACGGACGGCGAGGGGACCAGACGTGACCGGATATGTTGATTGAGAAGGAACTGGTGCTTTTAGAGACTGGGAGGTACCGACAAGAAGAAGAGTTGTTTTGGTAGGATTCATTTTTAAGGAGCTAGATTTTTAAAGTAGGATTGGAATCTCCTGTGTCTCCTCCTGGCGAGATTTCAGAGCGTTGAGCTGGTCTGGAGGAGAGGAGTCTAATAAGGAGATATCATCGGCATAGGATACTAAGCGTCAGTGAGGCAGGGAGGATGCAAGGTCGTTTATGAGAATGCTGGAGAGGACCGGGCCCGTTAAGGAACCTTGAGGAACGCCATGGGCAGGAACGTAGGAACGTCACGAAAAGTGGGAGGGGGGGGGGGGGGGCAGTACAACAGTGATCTCGTTTTGAGAGTACCCCAACCCCCCTATGGAAGATTTCCTTGCAGATTTGGGCTGCTCTTGTCTTGGCGAACCATTTGCCATCACCAACTTTTCTCACCAAGCAAAAATAAAGATTTTAGCCTAAAAAATGCCGAAAAGTGAGGGGGCCATACCCCCCTGTTCCTACGTCTATGGCCATTGGTCAGAGATAAAGAAAGGTTACCGCCTCTCACCATCTGCCGACGCCCGCCAAGGTAGCTCGCGAACAGGAGTTGTCAATGCCGTACCATGCAAGTTTGTCAAGCAAGAGTATGTGGTAAACGCTATCGAAGGCACGGCTCAGATCCACTGATGTGGCCACGACGATGTGCCCCTCATTCATCCTGCGTACCATCCAGTCAACGACATCGATGAAGGCATCTTCTGTGGAGTGACATTTGCAGTAAGCATATTGTGTGGAAGCCAGGATACTATTGCTAATCAAATATTCAGTAACTTGACGGCAAACGACCTTCTCGCAAATTTTTGACAAGACTGGTAATATAGAGATTACAATATAATTATTTATAGATTACTTTCAGGCCAATCTCAATATAGAGATTGGCCTGAAACTGGCTTCCTCACGAGATCCAGATTTGAATAGTGGCACCACACCTCTTTCCAAGCCGAAGGAAAAACATGCGTACTGATCAAGGAATTCACCAAGTGCAATACATGAGGTCCGATTACTGCAAAACACTTTCGCACGGCTGCTATGGGCAGGCCATCAAGCCCGACAGCTTGGCTGGCAGACAGTTCACTGAGCGCGGCGGACAGTTCCGGAAGGGTAAACACACGAAGCGGCAGCACAGCTGTCGTCACGCAGGGTGGCCTGGGAGGGAGAGGAGGTCCAGCGCTGTCACCAGGACCAGCTGTTATCTCAGCGGCGATGTTAGGCCCGACATTGGCAGTGTCGGTTAAATTCGTCCTCCTTTTCAGCGGACGAGGCAGGGTTATTCCCACTCCCCTTCGGCCGCATGACAAATTCTTTCACACCCTGCCAGAAAGCATTACGATCGCGTGATATTTGAGCACATACATATTCTCTACGCGACACGACCAAGTGGCCCTTGACCAGATTTCGAAGCCTGCGGTACTCCTTATATTCCTCACCCCGTCTCTGCGCCACACAAGATTGGCCCATCCCTACACCGCATTAGTTCAAGAAGCGTCTCATCGTCCTCCATCCACGTACAGTGCTGCCGACGGCGCGGTATCACTGTTCTTAGCGGACAATGGGAATCGAGTACGCTCCACCAAAGTCGCATAAAATTAGACGTTTGTATCGACATCCATCGCTTCATAAACATAATCCTTATTAAGATACAGTAGTTCCAAACATATCGCATCCCAGTTCGCTTTACGCCATGACCTCCATACGAAACTGTGTACTAATGCGAGGTTTAACCGCAGAAAAGCTTATTACAGTGGTAAGGTGATCAGAAATTGGCTTTGTTGACAAGAAAACCGCCGAGTTCAGTCCGTCCTTGTTGGTGATGACATGGTCCAGATGAGTAGGTTCTGTGACAAGTTGTTGCAGCCCCAGGTCGTTCAGCGCCGTCATGCACCGACGACAGATTGGTGTGTCCGGTCTGAGGACGTCTATATTGACGTCCCCGAGACAGAACGTAGGTCGGACCGCGGCCACAGCGTCACGTAGCTGGTCGTGAATTTCTTCTATGCCACGTATGTACGGCTGGCGTGGTGGACGGTACACCACCCCCACAGTCACAGAACTTCGGCCCCTACATTTCACAGAAACCCAGAGAGATTCTAGTGCCGCACTACTTCTTGTAATGGGTAGGATGTTGCATTCCAGTGTGTCCCCGTGAATAATTGCCACACCACCACTGTTCTCCCTGCAGTGCCTGGCTGAAGTGGCCGATCACGACGCAGTATATTATATCCCGGGAAAACCAAGATTCCGTCTAATAATTTCGCATGTAACCAGGTTTCAGAAACACAATAAATGTCTACGTTATGATGGTGCATGGTTCCAATAACAGAGTTCATATTGGGCGTAAGAGAACGGACATTAGAGTGAGCTATCACAAGAGTTCGCAAAGTAGTAAGTCATGCAACACATGTTTTTATTACTTATTTTCCACGTATAATTCGATAGTGATAGTAATTTTACCACCTGACTTCATTTACGTGAAGTTAATGTCAAGTTCAGGTCAATGAAGGTCAAAAAATTTAATTGATACATCTAAATCAAATAGGTATGTTTCTAGATCAGTTTCGTCTCAGAAATACAGCGGTGTCATTTGTTTTGCTGTATCTGGTCCATTCAAGCCAAAAAACGCAATTTGTAAATATGACGTCATGAGTTACCAATACTTTATATGCCATAAGTCAGTCAAAATGGAGATATCAGTTTGAAATCTGGTGTGATAGCTGCCTAGGTATGGTTCTCCGACATATCTTTCGTTTTTTATGAATATTTTAGAAAATTTTGATGTGATAATTTCCCCCCAAAAAACGTTTTTTGAGTTTTGTTTTGGGTCTAAAACTAAAATTTTAAACAAATATGAGATAGCCAGTTTGTAGCGCTGCAATTTGCTATCTTTTGAAGTTTTTCGATTGCATTTTTCTTCAAATGTGGCATTTGTACGGCCTGGCAAAGTTTAGCAGATTTTGGTGTACAACTCGTGTGTAGTGACGTCACTAAATTCGCTATAACTCGAGAGGAAGAAAAAAATCGACGAAATTTCTTCCTTTTTGCACACAAGACGTAACCATGATTTATAAGAGCTACCCGAAGTTTCACGTTGATAGCGCTATTAGTTTTTCAGCTATTGCGAAAATTCATCAGGGGGGCGTTTAACGCCCCCCCCCCCCAGTCAATGGCGGGTTAAGGTCAAAAGCAACCTAAACACATGGAAAAACTGACTCGCAGAGAATACGAAACACCCTCAGGAAAAAAAAAATATCCAAGTTCAGTTGGCAAACAGCCCCGTCATTAACCCGCGAGTTACTGGGGTATATTTCATAACGCGAGTTACTGGGGGGGGGGGGGGGGGGGGGTTGCCCTCCCTTGGATCTCCGGAACTACTGGACTGATTGTAAAATTCAAACGGCATTCGATAGCCCTGGGAAATTTACCAAGGGAAACATAATATTATTGACCTCGGGGTCACCGATAATGTCACAGGTCAGGTCAAGTACAAAATGGTTGACCGTGTCAAAAGATCTCGATGGATGGAACTGTCGCGCAAAATTGCGATATTAAACGCATAAGCAGTCGATAAATCGGTATGATTCGTGTGTCTGACACTTCTAAGTACCTTTCTAAGCTGTTTATGACCTTGTGTCTGGTCAAGGTCATCCGAGGTCACGAGGTCAAGCTGCAGATTACGGTCATGAAGCGTTGTTACACATGTTTATGGGTTCGTTTTTCGTCTAGAACGCTAAAAATGACCTTAGAATATTGTTTTTTTCTATATAAATAGAAGTAAAAAGCAAACACGGAAATTCATTTTTTATGCATAGTAATTCTTTGAGAGGTGGTCGATTTTTGTCATTTGAAGGTCATAACTCATAAGTCAGTCATTTTTGAAGATATCGACTTCAAATTTGGTACACATATTAACCGAACACGTCTCGATCACATATAATCCGGTTTTTGGATAATTCTGATACTTTTTTTGTTGAAAATTTGGTTAAAAATGTATTTGGATTTCTCAAAAATTGTAATAAAAAACTCAAATCCGAGATACCAGTTTGATAGCCAGGTCTATTGTCAGTAATTTGATTTAAAACAATTGAGTTTATCTCAAACATTGTACCTTTGACAGCGTTTTCCGAAAACCATTATTTTGCAACAAAAACCGAAGAACATGACGTCACTCTGATGTCATTCCCGGTTGACCTTGTCAGCAAAACTAGCTGAAACACATTCTTCTTTCCACTATATTTCACACCACCAGCCAAACTTGGGCTCAGTGCTGCACGGCCACCGCACAAAAGCCCCAGCGGCACGCACGCACACCTCTGCCTCCCTCTCAACTCTCCACTTAACTACATGACCTGACCTGGCCCCGAGTTCCCGCCACGAGGCCCCCAGCAAAAACCACGAGGTCACGGTCAAATTCCTATCTTTTAACACAGAGAAAATCGTTCAACTTAAACTGGCGCAGATAAGACAAACTAAATCTAAACCAACAGCAAAGTAGACTAAAACACTGCAAAACATGAAAACTGGCTACTAAATGAAAATCCATAACAGACCTATCATAATCTCATATTTTTATTTTTGCCAACATGTGTAGAATTGATGTGAGAAAATGTACTAAAAGATTGGTGACAATATTGGGGTTCGTTTAGGAGTTATTGCAAAATATGGGGAGGGGGGGCAAAAAATAGACCCCTCAGTAAGTCGCGGGTTAAGCCCCGTTTCCATGACAGTAGCGAATCCGATTAGGTTTTAAATCGGATTCACTCATGATGGAAATCGGGATTACAGTGGGCGTTTCCATGACCATACGAGGGAAAATCCGGATTACATTCGAGACTCCCGACCCTTGTTTTGTCCGGAGATCGGATTAGAGTCGCCGCCCTGACCGGCGGGCTCGGCCCCAGCCACCTAGCGGCGACGGTGCGAAACACGATACATACTTAAAGGAAATAGTTCACATTAGGATTTTTTTCTTCAGAACATGATTTTATTATATTTTTTAATACAGTTTCTTTTTTTATTTTTAAAAATGGTCCTACATCGCGCCAATTCAGGACAGAAGGTTGTAAATTATTGATTTTATGGTGTGTGTTATTGGTCTGCGCATGCTCCATGGCAGTGCTGGCACTTTCAGACGGTACGGTACATCATATATGCGCCGTATTCCTTCGCCAACAAGTCAAATATCTTCGGCTGGGGAGTCTTTTCAGCCAAGAAAAGTTCTAGATAAGGATTTCTCAACACGGGCTACAAAACTGCTATTTCAGTTCAAAACCCATGCTGAAGGTGAACTATTTCCTTTAAGGGAATGTTTCACCTTTCGGACAGTTGTCAAATATACGCTGGTTGTAGTCGAAAATATGAAGCAAGTGCTGCTGAAAACGATGGTGATATTTTTTATTATCTCGAAATGTCACTTAACTTTATACAAATTAAGTTTTTAAATTTGGGACGATGACGTCATTATTGAGCTATAGACCACCGCTGATTGGCTGACAAAGTGGGATTGGCTGAAAAAGTCGCTGTCAGCCAATCAGCGGCGGCACTAGCCTAGACCCCATTTTGCAAACTAAAACTTTAATTGCTTAAAAGCGGCTAAGTTTTGGGGAAAATGACCTTAGTGTTTTCGACATTTCAAAAACGGTCAAAAATAATGGCTATCTCAGTTCAAAACCAATACAAAGGTGAAACATTCCCTTTAAATGATGAATTGTGGCGATTGTATGCTAGGAGAGCGAATTTTGCGCAGGATGTTCTTACCATCGCTAAATTTGTTATGTGCGATTTTCGTGGTTGTACGCTATATTTTCATGATAAAATGATCGTTGAACGAGACGAGTAGATAGGCAGGGTAATCCGATTTCTTTGGGAAATCTTCTTTTGAATCCGGATTACGAAATTCGATCCAGTTTGGCAAAACAGGCGTTTTCATGACCGCTGAAATCTGGATTTGAGGGGAAATCCGGATTTGCTAGTGTCATGGAAACGGGGCTATTGTCCTCACCCAGCTAGCTAGCCGATGCCACACTCAGACTTTGGCACCGGAATAAAGGTGACAAGCGTCCTCCCAACATTTTCGGATTTTACCATTACGCCTATGGGCGTTGCATGGAAAGAATCGACTTCATAATGCCTCCGTCCCCCCCCCCCCAACTTTCGGAAGGTGGCGCCCTTGGGTGACAGGTCATTTGTTTACAAAGACAAACAAAGTCACTGCCAGAGACGCACCATAAGTCACGTGATGGGAACTCACAACTGTTTTAGTCAGTGACGAGGTCGCAGTTGATGTTGATGTTGTTGATGTTTACTTAACAAAAGCAAGAAGCAAACAGAGGTGTGAGGGAAAGGTACAAAGGCACTGTGAGCACTTATAACTCGGCACCATTTCCCGACTCACCCACATACATACACACACTCACACAACCCCCGCAAACGCAACGACCGCCCCCTGCCCCCGCCGACCTTATGATAGTAGCACTACCTCAGGCCGATGCACCAAGGCTGCGTCGCGGTTTACCGGCCAAAGCGTTTTGTACACTTAATACATGTTTTTTTTCTCTTTAGTTTGCACTGGCATGTTTAATTATTTTATCTGTCACCTTAATGTCATCGAGCCACACACGGAAGCAGCTCCTCTTGTGTCGGTCACCGGCGGATGGAGAACAGCGGAAACGTCCGTTTGTGGCCGAACCCCACAGGAAGTGTGGCAGAATAAAACAAAAACTCGACACATTTCGCTTCCTTGTGCATTAGAATCGGGTTAAAGGGACATTCCCACATTAACATTAGTTTTGAGTTGAGATAGCTAAGTTAGTGGCCTTAGAGCGAAACTTAGGGGGGTAACATTGAAAACAAACACAGATATCTGGTCTAAGAGAAATTCAATTGTGATTTTAAAATTTGGGCCTTAGTAAGGCCCACCCTTATATGGAGTTTTGTACCGATGACGTCAGCTCTCGTTATGACCGGGTGTACTTGTTTGGAATGAAACCTTGATTTTCTATGATCGCGAATCGTGATGTTTGATTGTTGATTGATGGGTTACGCCGTGCGATCAACATTTGACCAGTTTGAATCTTTTTAAGTCAATAATTTCAATTTAAGAGCAATCAGGTATGCCTCGAATACCCTGTGTTGTGTGTGGCGAATCAAAGATTTATACTACGGTGTACAGGTGAGTCGTCATGCTATTTCATTTACCAACAGCTAACGGCCCAACAGGTTCCTATTTTCCTATCAACGTATTCACTAATTATGCTGTGATTATCGTTTCAAATATCACAAGAGCATAAGCCAGACAGAAGGCAATTTGTTTAGCATTAGGATAACAAATATTTGGGTAATCAGACGCCTATGACAGATACTTTTGTTAAAAAAAAATAAGTGGGAAAATGTGCCACGTGCCATTATTTTAAGATTGAAAAGAAGGTTTTGACACATTACAAAATTGAAAGAGGAAATTGTACTTTTACGTTACCCTGAGGAGGATTTCAAAACACATTTCACCAAATAAAAGTTGCTTATATTGTATATGAAATGCTGAAACATGCCAATTTTCTGCATTTTGTTCACATTTGGCAGGGGCTATGCCCACTGGTATTCCACTGCAACTGTATCCGCCAGTGGTGTTCTATCAATATGTTTGCTAGTGATGATGTTCATTGTTCAGTGAGCAAAATTATAAATTATGGAAATGTAAGATTATTTGACCAAAAGTGATACAGGTAGGTAATATTCGACTCAGGTAGGTACCTGTCAGTGCGCCATGTAATTCCATTCACAGTATGGCAGCATATGGTAACATCAGAAAAGCAGCTGCAATGTGCACCACAGCAAAAATTCCATATTTCTTCTGACAAAGGCATTAAAC
This sequence comes from Chirona hameri, assembly GCA_036785665.1. Classification (NCBI taxonomy): domain Eukaryota; kingdom Metazoa; phylum Arthropoda; class Thecostraca; order Balanomorpha; family Balanidae; genus Chirona; species Chirona hameri. The sequence goes on from JAXIVJ010000650.1 coordinate 29,805, forward strand.
CTAACCAGGGTGTGTCAGGAAGCAATTATAATAACATAATCAAACCTGACCTAACCTTTACAGCAATTACGGTTACAGGGACCAACGTTTAGAACAATCCGCTCACTGCGCTGCAGCCCTACTGGGAGCTGTTGTACCCCAAACCCCCAGACCATCTTGTAGACAAAACCTAACCCTAAAGCGTAAATAAGTTGTCCGATGTATTAATGCAACCTAACCTAATCTAACCTATTTACAATAATAACGGCTTCGTCAGAAGAAATATGGAAATGCTGCCCTGGTGCACAATGCCTCTGTTTTTCTGATGTTACCATATGATGCTGTGACGTCATACTGTACATAAGATGGTGCACTGACAGAAAGTGTTTTACCCTGTGTCTTACCCCGTGTGACCTGCCACTGTGTCTGACCCTGTGTAACCTGCGACTGTGTCTGACCCCGTGTGACCTGTCACTGTGTCTGACCCTGTGTGACCTGTCACTGTGTCTGACCCTGTGTGACCTGCCACTGTGTCTGACCCTGTGTGACCTGCTGCTGTGTCTGATCCATGTGACCTGCTGCTGTGTCTGACCTGTGTGACCTGCTGCTGTGTCTGACCCATTTGACCTGTTGCTGTGTCTGACCCGTGTGACCTGCTGCTGTGTCTGATCCCATGTGACCTGCTGCTGTGTCCGACCCTGGTTGTTGTACGCTGGTTGTTGTACTGTATGTTGGTGTGGTCGTGCCATGACCTGAGCTCCCCCCCCCTTGAGTTGACCGCCCCTCTACCCACAGACGGTAAAGAAGCGTCTGCCCCAGTCCGAGTCGGAGCCGAGCTCAGCGGCCAAGCGTCCCTCGAAGGAGGTAGGCAGGGCTGGCCAGCTGACCGAGCGCAGCAAGGTGGCCGCCCGCTTCCGGCCGGCCTATTTCCCTTCCCTTCACCTGCGTTTTTGCCTGAAGCAGATCGTTCTCATTTAAATAATCTGGATGGCTGTGTTGTACGGTACCTTTTTTATTTTGCTCGGTAAAGGCTGAATAGGGACACTGTCGTGTGGTTTTGGTAACCAAAGGATGCATTTTGTCGCATTATTCGTGAAGGAAGCACATTTCGGTTTGATAATAGTTGATCAGGTTGTTGCATCTGGCTAGTCAAGGGTGGGCACAATGTCGTGTATGATACTGTTAACTGTTCCCTGCACTGCGATACGAAAATAAATGTAGAAAGCATTACACTGTCTGCGAAATAAAATCATCAAGAATACAAATCGGAATATCAAACGGAAGATTTCGTGATCAGTGTCCTAAGTATGCTGTATGGTCTGTACTCTGTGCACAAATTTTCAGCGAAATCGAGATACACGGCGGACCTTCGTATGTATGACCGTCCGTATTTCGTAAGATACGAAAATCCAAGACCAAAAACATTGGATTCGTGATCAGCGCATCGGATATGGTTTGTGGAACAATTTTCAGCGAAATCGAGATACCCGGCGGACCTACGTATGCATAGGCGTATGAACAGGGGGGGGGGAGGGGCAGCCCCCCCCCAACATTTTGTATTTTACCATTACGCCTATGGGCGTTGCATGGAAAGAATCGACTTCAGAATGCCTCCGTCCCCCCCCCCCCCCCCCCAACTTGAACGTAGTTCCGACGTCCCTATTCGTATGTATGTATGACCGTCCGTATTTCGTAAGGTACGAAACAATCCCAGATCAAAAACATTGGATTCGTGATCAGCGTATCGGATATGGTCAGTGTATCAATTTTCAGCGAAATCGAGATGCCTCAAATATCAAACTACATTTGGAATAAATCTGCTCCTAGTTTGACGGTGGTGTACGAAGAAGCATACGTTTCAATGGTTGATTTTGTATTCAAAGCGCCAGAATTGTCTAGAAAAAATGTGCCATATTTTGGCAGCGTAAAGGATTTCTTTATAGCTCTCTAGAGCTCAATATGACGTCAACATCCCAAATTTAAACAACTTAATTTTTATCAAGTTAAGTGTCGTTTTCGAGAAAAAACATCACCATCGTTTTCAGCAGCACTTACTTCCTATTTTCGGGTACAACCGGCGTATATTTGACAACTTTCAGAAAGGTGGCAATGTCCCTTTAAGACAAACACATCAGGCATCAGGTCGGTGGGCCACACTGGTGCTCCGACTTACCCTGGCGAGGAAAAGCTGGCATTCCCGTCCGTGTCACTGTCCTTGTCGACATAGCTGGAGGGCATGTGTGGTAGTCTCCACGTGTCTGTGAGTGGGGAGTGGACGACCCAGGGTTCTGCCTCGCTGGCGTAGGAGGTCGGCGACCCGTGGGGGTCGTCTGGTGACCCCGGTGGCAGCGCGGCGGGGCGAGGGGACACGCCGAGGCCGCCAGTGGTGGTGACTCCCAGCAGGAGGTCGTCCAGGGAGTCAGACGTTCTCAGCTCACTGAAACGAACACAAATGTGGTGATAAGTTTGTTCCGTGTTTCTCATTTTGTCATGTAACGTTGCGGAGTTATGCATGCTAATTTAGGTGCAAATAAATATTAATATAGAAATATGCACCACTGTTCCATGGCCGAGCAGCAAAACTAAGGATGTACAAGTTTACCAGATCAACTGCAGCACATGTTTGAAATCTTATCGACCGCTTCAGATGCGCACCTTCGAAACCAAACGGTGCTGGAGGTACATTAGGCTCTCTTTTGATTTTTAATTTGCATAGA
>JAXIVJ010000650.1:37500-92500 GCA_036785665.1 Chirona hameri
CAGGCCAGACAATGCATGTAAGCAGCTCAGAACCGCACCCTGCACTCGGACCACTGTTCGTCACGGGCCCACCAACCCCCAGCCCAGCCCGGCCCGGGCCCATGACACCAAGCCCAGGCCCGGGCCAGGCCCGGTCAAATTGATAATATTGAGGCCCAGGCCCGGTTCGGCCTGTTCAGATTAAGCATATCAATATTTTCACAAAATTTGCAATCACTATCCTAGCATATTTACTTGTATACTATAAATGTGAAACAATGAACCAACTATCCTAAACAAAAACAAACAAAAAGCCACAGCCACAGCAACAGTGTGTTGCTGTGGAAGTTAACTGCTGGTTGAAATATTTTTCAGCTCTGACCTGAGCTTCAACATTCTCAGCCCAGGCCCGTCCAGAGCCCGGTGATTTCCTTAAAGTTGAGGCCCAGCTCAGGCCCAGCCCAGGCCCGGCCCATGGCCCATAAGGCCAGCCCAGCCCGTGACGAACTTTGACCCGGATCCTCCGTACGCTGTGCAGACACCGGCATATAAACAGAAGACATACGCCTTACCCCGGTCAAGGGCAGACGGCACGCGGCCCACGCATGACTGGGCTGTTTCGGCTGTAATATATCATACTTCATAAGGTCGGTGTAAATAAATTGTCAAGGGTCTTTGCAAGGGTCAAGGCGCAGAGGTCTTGAAAATTTATACCGGCCGAGTGTGGTATGATTTTTACCGTATATCGCATGTGTCATTCAACGCCATTCATATTTACTCATTTACTTGATCGATATCAAGTCTCACTTTACTTTTGTCTGATTTGTGTTTCGCAGCATTGATTTCCGCATTAGTGAAGCGAAGCCGACACAAAGCCGACAAAGCTTTCAAAATTCCAGTCAGGTTTGTATCACGTTTTCACGCGCTCTGTTAAAATAAATTTGTCCGTGGGCATTTTTCTTATACCACTCCTCTCGGGTCAATGTATTTTGATATCCCCGGCATATGGTAACAGGCAAGAACATGCTGTTTTTTTTTGTACCGTATTTTGAGGCAGAGTAAATCAATCCGTTTTTATTGTGGTCCGAAAAATGGAAGCACGTGTCACTGGTGTATATGTACTTTTTTATTAGCGTTTATTTATTACAAGTTAAACAAGTTTTGATCAGAGGTTAGACACTAGAAGTACATTTTTGGGGGTCGCACCAGGGACCAGAATTTGGCTAGTTTGGCTTGGTTTCATAGCGTATGTCTAATCTTATTCACAATTATATCCTATTTATAAGGAGGAATTGATAGCACGCATCTACTAATAGGTCATTATCGTTAAAGGGAATGCTTCACCTTTCTGAAAGTTGTCAAATATAAGCTGGTTGTAGTCGAAAATATGAAGTAAGTGCTGCTGAAAACGATGGTGATATTTTTATCTCTCGAAAAGTCACTTAATTTATACAAATTAAGTTCTTAAATTTGGGATGATGACGTCATTATTGAGCTATATACCGCCGCTGATTGGCTGACAAAGTGGGATTGGCTGACAAAGTGACTATCAGCCAATCAGCGGCGGGACTAGCCTAGACCCCATTTAGCAAATAAGAGATTAAATTGCTTAAAAACGGCTAAGTTTTGGGGAAAATTACCTTAGTATTTTCGACATTTAAATAACGGCCAAAGATAATGGCTATCTCAGTTCAAAACTAATACAAAGGTGAAACATTAAGTCGCGCTAAACAAGCAAAGCGTTTATTTGGGGAAATGTACGATAATCGCTTTGAAAATTTTCATTTGACATTAATCTTTGTTAACTTGAAGCGTGAATTAAAGAACAGCATTCATCTTACTCTTAATACCAGTTAGGCGCCGTAGTTGGTGATGAACGAGCGAGCGCGAAGGAAATGTATGGGGAATTTCAACTCGATCGGGCAAGTATTTACTGAGATACAAAAAAGGGTGCGCACGTGCGCACGTGCAGCGGCACCCCTTGACTTGTGGGAAAGTAGGGGCTGAGAGGTCCCTAACCACACACTAAATTTGAACACAATCGGCTCAGCCGTGCCGAAGATAAAGAATAGGGGTGTGCACGTGCGCACGTGCAGACACCCAACCCCCGACTTGTGGAAAAGCGGCGGCTGAGAGGTCCCTAACCACGCGCTAAAATCGAACACAATCGGCTCAGCAGTTCCTGAGATACACAACAGGGATGTGCACGTGCGCACGTGCGCACGTGCGCACATGAGACACCCCACACATGACGTGTGGGAAACCGGCTGACGAAAGGTCCCTAACCACACACCAAATTTGAACACAATCGGCTCAGCCGTTTCTGAGATATATTGCGCGTGCGCACGTGCAGTCACCCCACCCCTGACTTGTGGGAAAGTGGCAGCTGAGAGGTCCCTAACCACACACCAAATTTAAACACAATTGGCTCAGCCGTTCCTGAGATATATATTAGGAGTGTGCACGTGCGCACGTGCAGATTAACCCCACCCCCAACTTGTGGAAAAGTGGCGGCTGAGAGGTCCCTAACCACACACCAAATTTGCACACAATCGGCTCAGCCATTGCAGAGTCTTTGCGAGAAAACACTTGTCAACACCCCTCACGCGGCACGCGCCACGCGCAGTGGTAGTCACCTATTAGTAAAGTAACCTTGGTAGTCACCCACATGAGTCGGCACTGGTCTTAAACAGGGTAGATTGGATGGGGCTGCTCAGCAAAGAAGTCCGCTTGCCAATCGAACGTGTGGTTGCAGAGATATGCGCTTCTCAAAAGCGTCGCCACGGCCCGGGCCGGGTCGCATATTTCCCCAAGTGTATACAGCTGGCGGGCGTGTTTGGAAATAGCAATCACTTCGGGCGACATAAGTCAGTCAAAAATATAGATATTGCTTTAATTTTTTGGAGGCATCGTCCATACTTGGTTCTCCAATATATCTTCCGGTTTTTGAATGTTTGAAAAGTTTTATTTTGGGAAATTGTTCCCACAAAAATATTATTTTTGTGGGAACAATTTGCCAAAATCAACCTTTTCAAACATATTCAAAAACCGGAAGATATATTGGAGAACCAAGTATGGACGATGCCCCCCCCCCCCAAAAAAAAAGAAGCAATATCTATATTTTTGACTGACTTATGTCTCCCTAAGTGGTTGCTATTTCCAAACACGCCCGCCAGCTGTATACACTTGGGAAATATTCGGCCGGGTCGGACCGCTCATAATCATATTTTTCCCATATATCACGGAATGGTCGAGCGAGCGCTTCGCGCTCGCTCGTAATTACTCTTACAATATTCTGGATAGCATTATAATATCACATTATAACTAAGTCGCCCTTCACCTATTCGTACAAGTTGCATGTGCGCGAGGAGAAAGTGTGCGCACGCGAGGAGAAAGTGTGCGCAAGTTGCATGTGCGCGAGGAGAAAACGTCCGACTACTCAGTTTTCTTTGGATCTGACAATCTGCTTTCTGTCCTGTCGCCGTAATGGTATTTGACTTTACCTTGACATATAGTATGCAGTACCTGACCAAAATAAGAAATAAATATATTAGCCACATGTCTTTGACAAAAAAAAAGTACAAGAGAAGAAGTAATCCAAACTAATCGCTCCAATTTCATCGCTATTCTACCCAGCATTTCTAGCTGAGATAGAATCGGCTTAAGTTGTTTTTATTATTTTTTACATTACATCAACAGGAGCTTAGTCAAAAAATACCGCATGAAATCTTCCAATGTAATAATGCCGGGCGCCTTAACCTGAACAATTTGCCCAGTAACCACATGCATTCTTTGACAAATCAAGTAGAAGCACAGTATAAGTGGATGCGGGAAGATGAAGCCACAGAAAGCTAGCAGCATCTCTTCATTACCGTCGCTTTGCTAAACAAATTAAGTAAGTCAAATACCACTATACGACGACAGGACTAAAGTCTAAAGCAGACTATGAGATCCAAAGAGCACTGAGTAGTCAGACGTCTAGCACTATTTCCTCGCGCCCAGACAACTTGTACGAATAGGTGAAGACTGAAAAGCGGCTTAGTTACAATGTAAGATTCTGACATGGCATCCGGAGGCCGGACGATTGTACTAAGATTGAGATTATTGATGGGTAGGAATTCGCGCTCTCTCGTATATCATATCAGCTGCTTTTTGATATAGAAAATAAAATGTATGCACAAGTCAAGGTAAAAGCGTGTTGTACGGAATTTCAATCAGGACGAATTCCATGACCCGTTGTTAATCATTCACTTTGAAATGACGTCAAACAACTAATTCAGCCAGCAACGTGAAACGCAAAGCACAAATCACATGTGACGGACTTGAGGCCAAATATGCACACGGACACCACAAGACACGCCGATTCAGGATCACTATCTTATGCATATTCGAACAAAAAACGGAACAGAAAGGGAATTGCTATGACACTGTGCAGGATTGCCACCGCTCCACGCACTACCGTACTTCGTGCGAACATGAGGTCGCACCTGTCTGGTCGCTAATGAGTTGTTCAATAGGACTGAATCCGTTTCTTTGACTGGTATGCGTAGTCACCTAGACATCCTTCGCATTTTCTGGGGACGATTTGTCATGTGCATCATGTTTCGGACATTGCCCGGCAGGTTTTCGACACAAAAATCAATCGCTTTTTACCGGAAAACCATAATGACGAAGCCACTCACATTCGTAAGTACATGCTGTTGTACATGTTCCGCATGTTCAACATTGCATGTAGCATGTGAGTACGTTATGTCGTACATGCTACATGCAATGACTAGAAAGTCATCCACCGCTACTGGATCGGCTTGCATGAAAAACTTGGCATCGCCTAGCACTGCCCGAATCCGCCTCCTCCAACAAACCCACCACATTTTAACACCATCACCCTTCGTAAACCGATCCACCGCAGTGCTGGGCACTTCACTCGAAATCAATCACTTACTCCCGGAATCGAACACGCTTCTTCCGCCGTTCCGAGGTCGTTATATCCACCAGGCAGGACACGGGAGACATTTCTGGCCTGCGACCACACACAAACACAGACACGCTCTATCTGCGGGTCCGTCCGGCGCCTCGCACGCCACTGCCTCGTGGCCCGCCTCCGTCGCGCCTCCGTGAACACACACATCGCGCCGGGTCACAGGCCGCCCACAACGAGCCGGACCGGTCTGCCCAAAACCGGACACGTCCGGATACATCCAGTTACACGGCTGTCACAAGCGCGGGGGGGGGGGGCAGGCGCTCCTCGCAGTTCGCAGAACTTATTGGGACGGCTTCTGCAAGGTTTATGAATCTTTTTAGCTCGTTTTTTCATCATGTTTTCCTAACTCCATTACAAGAGACAGTTTATCCTTGATTCCATTCCAAGAGATAGTTTCATATTTTGGCGACCCATATTGATAATTCACTTGGCATTTGGCATACCCCACCACAGATAAGACTCCGTGGCGGCGCCTCTGCATCCGAACTCAACAGGCTGCACCGGTCTGACGCCGGTCGTCTGACGCCGGCTCGTACAAGTGCAGGGAATGGCCTTGACAGCCGAGTAGAGCCGGCTTCTGTTTGTCGACAGACGCGCAGAGGTCGGCGAACTGCGTCGGCCCCGAGTCGCAGAATGCGGGCTGGCTAATGGCTAGGGTAGTGCGTATTGAGCGGAGGCCGCCATAGCTATGATGTAATGTGAGTTATATGGCTTGAGGGGGAAATCTAATAAGTGCATGTTATAACTCATTTCGACGATCAGAGGCCATTCTTATATTAAAAAAATCGAGACGTGGCTCGATTTTTTTTTGCACAAGAATAGCCTCAGGACCCGGCGCGGGAGATGTTTAGCGTCGAAACAGCGCCTCGGCAAATGCAGCAGCAAAACCAAATCATATGCAGGTATTTTACACACTGCCCAAACATAACAGATGTCCAGTCCTGAGGCCATTCATATATTTAAAAAAAATCGTGCCACGGCTCCATTTTTTAAAATAAGAATGGCCTCTGATCAAAGGATTTTCAATCAAAGTATTCACCAAAGATAAGTGCGACGGTACTGAACCGGTCCTACGTTTCTGGTCGTCCGACTTATTATTGCGTCGTTAGCCGCTCAGCCGCTGGACGAAAGCGCTGCACAACGCACTGTGTTCTCCAGCATTAATGTGCAACTACGATAGAGGGTAAATCGGAAGCAAATACATATAGTAAGGCATCTTCTTGTCTTAGGCGTCTTCTTGTAAGGTGCACTGCACAGAGCACGTTTATGTCGTACAAAGGTCATTTCGTAACTCTTTTAGGAAATGCCACTCACTTGGAGCTTGTATGTATAACCATTGAGGTGTGCAGGCGCCTCTGGAGTCACTGGGTTCGACTCCAAAAACCTTTAAAACACTTGGACCAGACCCCAGTATCAAGTAAACACTAAGTACGTTTCAGATATGCCAAGGACTTTGAGGTCACTGTTGCTGATAGGGTTTAATGTGCACATATGATAGAGGGTAAATCGGAAGCAAGACATGGTAAGGCGTTTTCTTGTCCAGGGGTGCACTGCACAGTGCACGTTTATGTCGTGCAGAGGTCATTTATTAACCCTTTTATCAAATGCCACTCACTTGGGGCTTATATGTATATCCATTGAGGTGTGCAGGTGCCTCTGGAGTCACTGGGGTCGACTCCAAAAACCTTTAAAACACTTGGACCAGACCCCAGTGTCAAATAAACACTTAGTAAGTTTCAGAAATGCCAAGGACTTTGAGGTCACTGTTGCTGATAGGATAGCTGGTGCCGACATAAGTTGAAGTTACAGGTTGGGTGATGGATAGCTGGTGCCGACAGAGGTTACAGTTACAGGTTGGGTGATAGGATGGCTGGTGCCGACAGAGGTTGCAGTTACAGGTTGGGTGATAGGATGGCTGGTGCCGACAGAGGTGGCAGTTACAGGTTGGTAGAATAGCTGGTGCCGACAGAGGTTACAGTTACAGGTTGGGTGATAGGATGGTTGGTGCCGACAGAGGTTGCAGTTACAGGTTGGGTGATAGGATAGTTGGTGCCGACAGAGGTTACAGTTACAGGTTGGGTGATAGGATAGCTGGTGCCGACAGAGGTTACAGTTACAGGTTGGGTGCTAGGATAGGTTGTGCCGACAGAGGTTGCAGTTACAGGTTGGGTGATAGGATAGTTGGTGCCGACAGAGGTTACAGTTACAGGTTGGGTGATAGGATAGCTGGTGCCGACAGAGGTTACAGTTACAGGTTGGGTGCTAGGATAGGTTGTGCCGACAGAGGTTGCAGTTACAGGTTGGGTGATAGGATAGCTGGTGTCAACAGAGGCTGCAGTTACAGGTTGGTAGAATAGCTGGTGCCGACAGAGGTTACAGTTACAGGTTGGGTGATAGGATGGATGGTGCCGACAGAGGTTGCAGTTACAGGTTGGGTGATAGGATAGTTGGTGCCGACAGAGGTTACAGCTACAGGTTGGGTGATAGGATAGCTGGTGCCGACAGAGGTTACAGTTACAGATTGAGTGCCAGGATAGCTTGTGCCGACAGAGGTTGCAGTTACAGGTTGGGTGATAGGATAGCTGGTGCCGACAGAGGTTACAGTTACAGGTTGTATGATAGGATAGCTGGTGCCGACAGAGGTTGCAGTTACAGGTTGGTAGGATAGCTGGTGCCGACAGAGGCTGTAGTTACAGGTTGGGAGACAGGATAGCTGGTGCCAACAGGGGCTGCAGTTACAGGTTGGGACCTTCACTCAGAATAGTCGACATATGCATGCTAATACAATTGCATCTTTTCCTTTTTCATTTTACAATGGCTTCGGAGCAAACGAACTTTGTTTTGCGGCGTTCTTCTTAATTAATATTGTATGTGTTCAGGGAGTTGCTCGTAAAATTTGCCTGTCTGCCTTGCAATTTTCGTACTTTATACACTTGGTCTCTTCCAAAAAATATTGGTATGCATATTTCGAAACAATTTATATTTACTCTCATTTTGAACAGATGGAGATTTGAGGTATTTTCTATTAGCTTATTTGTGTTATGAATTGAGCACAAAATAGCTGGAGTGTCGGTCGGTGTCACAAACGGAGCTGGACATTCACCTGTCAAGCAAGTGAATGTTAACTTGTGTCGAAATGAGTCGTATGCTATTCTGGGCCAAGTTTGAAACATTTGTGTATTACATGTTCAATGGTTCATCGACGTGGTTGCTAGAAACCCCACATTGTGGAAACACCTAAATGCATACCTACATACCGTTTCCTATTCAGCACGTGTTACACAGATTTTACCAATAAATCCATGCGTTTATGGATCGTAATGCTGAAGCTAATGGGAAAACACCGGAAGTTGTATTGGACTCTACAGGATCCAATAACCCTTTTGTTATTGGATCATACTAAGCTTTGCTTAGTTGGGTGGCCTGTTTGGAGCCCCAGCATTTGAACTCATGCCGATTTTTGTTTTAACCAGGTATACCCCTAAGATATTTCCAGTACGATTAATCCCTTTCCCTTTGCTAACATCTTGAATGAAAGTGTGAATGGGTGTCCTTACCAAAACCCGTCTATATCTCGAGAACAAAAAGAGGTAGCGACGTGCGAAAAAAAGTCCGAAAGATCTTTGGCGGATCTAGGGGAGGGGGCATTAGGTGCAAATGCCCCCCCCCCACACCGCAGGAATCTGTGGGGGGGGGGGGCTTTCAATACAAGTATGCCCCCCCCCCTCACGCGTTCCCAATTTATCGTAAAATCGTCTTTGCAGCAGTCAAAATTCAGCTATCCACATTAAAAAACTGAAAATTTCGCGCCGCTTCGCGGCATGACACAACTTTCGCAATTGCTTATACAAATTTGGAAAATGGGAAAATGAATTTCATCTGGTAAGTGTCTGGCAGAGGCTCTCCTTGGCGACAATTGCTGGCACTGGCAGATACAGGGGGGGGGGCATCAGGGACAAATCCCCCCCCCCCTTCACAGGAATCTGAGAGGGTCATTCAATACAAGTATGCCCCCCCCCCCCCTCCCGCGCGCTTTCCCTGCACTGAACGTGAAAAACAATGATCTTATGATACAACTTCCTGAAAACGGAAGTATTTTTCTCCCGAGTGATTGAATTTGAAGTTTATATGTCTCCCTTTCTTTCAATGATAGACAAAACAGCGCACCTGATGCAATTCAAGCAGCCCCGGTGACACTTAACCCTCACTCCGCTGGGTGTGTGTGTGTGTGTGGGGGGGGGGGGGGGGGGGGCAGAATCAGCCCCCCCCCCCTCCTGGATTTTCTCAATAACTTGAACACTATGATAGATATCAACGTCAAACTTTCAGTACCTTATGCTGCATCAATGCTACGCCTTCTAACCCAAATTCCAATTAAATTGATGTAGTATTGTGGGAAATAATGACGTTTTAATCACGCCATGTCATGCCATTTTGGTGTAAAAACGATAAATGTTTGAACAATCGTAGAAAATAGAGTTTTGAAGCGAATTGCAAATAAAAACGCCAAAAAAGACATTCTTTTCAAAATGGCCATCTCAAATATTCGATATTTTGTGTTTTTGACCCTCCAAAATAGGAAAAACTGTTTTTTTTCGGAAAAAACAAGATCAATTGTTGTGAATTTGAAAAGTGAATTTCTTAGCTCGAATGCCAAAATAAGGCGACCGGCCCAAATCCGCGGGGGAAAAACTGGGGGTACCTTTTTGCCACAAAAAAGATGCCTCCCCTACGGAGAGAGGCTGGATCCGCCAGTGCGAAAGATAATTTAATTTGTTGTCACTCAGGCTTCATCAGATTTGATTTCGGGTCAATAGCTAGCTCAGGGAAGGCCATCGAACGTGAAACATTCTCAAAATCGCGGAATTGTTTTTAGGGAATAACTTTTAAGATACGCATGATAAAGTGATACTTACAGTTTCCACCATTGTGTTTCTCTGTCGAGACGCATCGAATAATATTTCGGATGACCATGACCTAGTAAGGTCATATTCGAAAATTGACCTGTCCTGTGCTCAGGTCAAGGTCAGATCAAGTTCAAATTTTACATCAATCAACGTGTCTCGACAAGCGAAACACAATGCTGATAACTCCATTACTCGACCTTCATTTGTCAAAGAGTTATTGCAGAAAAAACACGTAACCTCTTGGGTCACCTGAGTTGACCTCGTTAAGGTCACATAACAAAAATGTGACTTGGATCTTTACATTTGGCACAATAATAGTGTAGGTAGCTGGTGAAAACTGGTCAAATTTAAGCGTTTTCTGTGGACTTCTACGTGTTTTCATTTTCTCCATTTGCTTATAATGGAAGTTTACCAAATCGAATTGACCTTAGGTCACCGATATTACAAATTCGAGATATACGAATTGTATGTACTTATGGGCTATGGCCTAAATGAATCCTGTAAGTTTCAAACCGCTCGGTCGATCACTTTGGCACGACCACAAACTTTCAAAAACTTGCTTGGAGGTGGGATCACTTAACATGACCTGTTGACCTGACCTGAGATGACTCGAGAAAAAAATGGCACACAATTTGGGTGATTGTTCCTCAAAGAGTGACGCCAAGGTTGGCGGCGCTGCGTGTCGACGTTTTCCAATATTGACGAAAACCTCAGGGGACGGATATCCACCCCCAAGTCAGTGCGCGTGTTAATACTTTTCACATCATGGCGCCAACTGGGATCAGTTGCCGCTACTTTTTGTTGGATCAGACTAAGAACTTATCAGTCAATCTACGCATAGGTTCTGTTCGACATGGGCCTGTCCGACGTTTTTTTGTTGCGACTATTTAGGGGCCCGGCAAAATATAGTGGCCCAAATCCAAGGATATATCATTTCGCGCCATTTTGTTTTTGTTTCGGGGGTGGTTTTGATCGAGGGGCCCCTCGGGATGCTGTGCCCTCCCCCCCCCCCCCTTGACGAAGGTCTGTCTGCGCCCCTGGATCTGACCTTAGGTCACCGATATTATAAATCCAAGATGAACGAATTTTAGGTATTTATGGCCTATTTAAGTCCAGTGAGTTTGAAACCGCTCGGTCAATCACTGTCGCTTTGGCACGACTTTCAAAAACTTGCTTGGAGGTGGGGTCACTTAACTTTCAAAAACTTGCTTGGAGGTGGGGTCACTTACATGACATGTTGACCTGACCTGAGATGACTCTAGATACAAAATTACATCAAATGTGGATAATTGATGCCCAAAGAGCTATGCTAAGTTTGGTGGCGCTACGCACCGCCGTTTTCCCAATATTTACGAAAATCTCAGGTGGGCGGATATCCGCACCCCACGCCATTTTTGGCACAGCTGTTTGTGCATCAATTGTCCATATTATGTTTTTAAAAAAAATCCTCGGGTCATCTTAGGTCAGGTCACCAGACCAGGTCACGTGACCCCACCTGCCAAAAAACTTGTGGTCGTACCACAGTCACAGCTTTGGGATGATCGGTTTTACACTTACAGGATTTCATAAAGTCATATATATCTACAATTTGTTTATCTTGGATTTTTAATATCAGCGACCTAAGGTCTGTTTAATTTCATGACCTCCCTATTATAAGTCTAAGGGGAAATATTAAAATGCTTCCTATTCTAAGGAGACGCAAGATAGCAGTCTAATGGCTTCTGGATTATGTGATTATAGGAAATTCTTGTTGACCTAGCTGTCATTTTTGTTCAGTGACCTCTACATGGTCAGCCGAGGTCATCCGAGGTCACCAACAGTTGTATGTCAATAACTCTCGACATAATGACGATAGAGAAGTGAAACCGACACCAATGTCTTTATCTCGTCGCGGCACGTCTTCACATATGAAACATGACCTATTTAGGTCATCACCACTTGACCTTGACCTGAGGTGACATTTGTAATTTGACCTGACCTGGTCAACACTAATATGAGGCGAAGCGTTTTGACGAGAGAAGCACGATGGCATCAAAATGATTGCATTGTCGTTATTAAGTAATAAGCTATTCGTGATACAGTTTTGTAAATAGCCTTTTTGGCATTTGATGAGCTCTGGAGCCTTAATTATTGACTTCATCTCAAATTCAAGGACAGCATGCTATTTAATTTGTTGAGAGATTTCCATTGTTTTTTATCTCGTTTGTTGCTAGCTATCATAGTTTCTGTGATACTTGGGGTTTCTGGAGCGAATTTCTAAAACTTGAAAATCTGTACTTTGATGACCTCTGGGAACCTCAATATTGACTTGAGGAAAACATATCTAAAGTACCTTCGAATGTGCTTGTCGAGAGCTTTTGACCGTTTTTTCTGCGTCTTTCTAGCCTTTTTAGTTTTCGAGTTAGAGGGGCGGGGTCCCAGGACAGTGAAATCCACTGTCCTGACAGTGGACCTCCGTTGAAAATGCACTAGTACCCCGGCTCCGCCCCCGGGGAATCTACTGTCCGGATTTCCCGCGCCGTGCCGGGGGTGGGGCGTTTAGACGCCCCCCTAAGTTTTTTTAGGATAGCAAAAAACGGCTGCGCGCAGCGCCGCTGTTTTTAACACAGCTGTTCAGGCATCAATTGCCCACATATTGTAAATTTCTTGACCACGGGTCATCTCAGGTCACGTCACCAGGCCAGTTCACGTGACCCCACCTCCAAAAAAGTGTGCGGTCATACCACAGTCACAGTTTTTGGCCAATCGATTTCGTACTTTCATGATTTCATAAGGGTCATACATAGTACCTACAATTCGTAGATCTCGGATTTTTTTTATATCGGTGACCTAATGTCGGGTCAATTTCGTGACCTCCTCATTATAAGTCAATGGGGAAATATTCAAATGCTTCCTATTCTGAGAATACGCATAATATCAGTCCAATTCTTTCTGGATCATGTTATTATAAGCCATTCTTGAAGACCCAGGTGTATTTTTGGTTCAGTGACCCCACGGGTTGAATCTATCGTCCGGTTTTGTTTTTCTCGCCGGATTTTCTTTTTAATGTAATGTATTGTTATTGGCAATCAAGAGCTGAAAAGCAACTGCTAATTTAAAAAAGTAAATGTACATACATACTGACGTGATGAATATGACGATGAAGTGAATAATATATCTGAAGTGGTTTTGACATCAGTATTTCTAAGGACATGATCGCTTAGTAAATTTTAACAGGAATGGCATAGTAATGATTTTTGCTGACATTTTGACCCCGTGTACTTCATGAGAAGGAGGATTTTGTCTCCGACCTTATCCATAAGGACAGAACACTTTACCACCCCTGCCCAAACCTACGTTTAGGGCCGATCTGGATTCGCCAGTAGGGCCGAGGCCTTAATTGGAGCCCTTTCTTAGTAAAACGGCAATCTGAACTGTTTCAAGATGTAGGTGATTCATTTCGGACTAAAACAAACTGTAGGTGAAGTTAAAAGAAATTAAAGAAATTAAAACGGTACATTTCCTGATTTCTCATTGATTCATCACTTCAATCAGTATAGCTCCGACCCAAGCGGTATCCCATGAAATGGAAAATGGGATCCATTGGAATGGAAAACGAGGTACCGAATTGTTAACAACATCTATTACCGGTCCATTTACAACTCATCTCAGAAAATACGCTTAGACATAAATCAGCTTATGCGTTTTTAGTGTCTTTTTTTCTTAACAATGATGCTGATGGCACGCAAACGCGTGCGTGGTATTTCGCAACGAAATAATCGAAATTCGGGCCGCCGAGACTGACGTCGCGCCGAGCATTGGGCAGATATCGACCCAACATCGGCATGTTTGCTGGGGACTAGTGGTGTCAATCGGTTATCGAAATTTTGGTAACCGAAAAAGTGTTGTGACCGATTTGGTAATCGGTCGGTCAGGCTTATACATTTGTGGACACTTTCCGGTCAGTCTAATCTTAAACAATTCACTTTTTTGTCACACTTTTACACATATCCAGCAAATTTGCTCCAAATTAAATCAAATAATGTTATTACTAAATAGAACACATCATTAATATATCAAGATTGAAGATATTGCTCACAAGAAGAAGTGAGGTCCTTAAAAATAAGTATTGTATACCATCTTAAGTAGCAAGCACAAACCAGTAACCATTACGCCCCTCCAACATTGGCCAGATAAAATGTATTTCTTCCTATGTATGTATTTATGTAATATGTATTATGCTGCAAATTAATATGCAATGATTGAGGTCACATTTTTCCATCCTGTTTTCAATGTGCTTTCGGTCTTGCTTGCAGCATAATTACTTAGTTTGTACTAATAATTATTACCAATTATTACTTTGCTTTGTAAATGTATTTTGTTCACTTTTTCACAATTATACTGTCTTTTTGAAAACTGTACATGTGCGTTTTATGATGCTAAACAAAGCAATTGTTACAGTGTGTTATCTACATAAATAAGTATATAATTTGAAACTCGATCAAATTTTGGACATTTTTGGCTTCAACCAAAATCGGTCGGTATTCGGTCAACCGAAATGCCTTCCATTCGGTATCGGTTTGGAATCAGTTAGGATTTAAGAACAAAAATGACATCACTACTGGGGACCCATGCATTATAGGTCGTGTCCTCCAGAGACCTCATGGCTTAACCCGAGCCCGGATGGACCTCTGAGTCAACCTCGGCCTGGTGGGTGGGGAGGGTGGGGGTGGGGGGGGGGGGGGGTGAAAATGACCCCAATAATTCAAAAACTAAAAGGGCTAGAAAGACTCGGAAAAACGTTCGCAAGCTCTTAACAAGACCATTCAAAGTCAATTCGGTCATTTTTCGCTCCGGTCAATATTGAGGTCTCCAGTGGTCATCGAAGGTCAAATGTTCCAAGTTTAGGACTTTGCTCCAGAAACCCCCAAATATCTTGGGAACTATGATAGCTGGTCATTCCACGCCAACTCAACCAGTCGAGGTTGCACCACCATCTCAGATTTGGACAAAAATTGGGCTATAGGGTAATTTTGTGCTCCGATTACGATTCTGAGGTTTCCAGACTTCTGCAGACCTTTGGACCTTTGGATCCAGAACAGCAACAAGTTCTGTTTTGGGGCAAATCCACACAAATTTCATTCAATTATTAAAATATACTTGAATATGTGATTTAAAACATGCTGTTCGGCCGATTTCAGGCGTTTTGGGAGTTTTGGCCTCTTTGCTCATTCTTGGATCCGCCAGTGGCCAAATAACATGGGGGGGGGGGCGAGCTCAACATTGCAGCAAGGGGACCATTGGGGGGGACTCAACATTGAGGGGCCGAGGGCCACCCTAAAAGTATATAAATCGACACCTATGTACTGATAACCAGCAAAAAGCCTTAAAGGAAATAGTTCACCTTCAGCATAGGGTTTTGAACTGAAATAGCAGTTTTGTAGCCCGTGTTGAGAAATCCCTATCTGCAGCTTGTCTTGGCTGAACAGACTCTCCAGCCGAAGATATTTTACTTTTTGGCGAAGGAATGCGGCGCATATATGATATACCGTACCGTCTGAAAGTGCTCCACTGCATGGAGCATGCGCAGACCAATAACGCACACCATACAATTAATAATTTACGACCTTCTGTTCTGAATTGGCGCGATGTAGGACCATTTTTGAAAAGAAGAAAAAGAAACTGTATTCAAAATATAATAAAATCATGTTCTGAAAATTTTCCGAAGGTGAACTATTTCCTTTAATCGGCGGTAACCGAGCGGTATGCTTCCCTGGTATAAACTACATACAAATTAACCCACGACTTACTGGGGGGAGCTATTTTTTGCCCCCCTCCCGTTATTTTGCAATAACTCCTAAACGAACACCGGTATCGTCACCAAACTTGCAGTACCTTCTCTCATATCAATTCTACACATGTTGGCAAAAGGAAATATGAGGCTATGTAGGTCAACCGGAAATGACGCCAGAGTGACGTCATGTTCTTCGGTTTTTGTTGCAAAATAATGGTTTCCGGAAAACGCTGCGGCGGTGCGGCGGCGTATGCGGTGAATATGTCTACCAAATGTGAAGTCGATATCTTCAAAAATGACTGAGTTATGACCTTTAAATGACACAAATCTACCACTTCTCACATCACTTTGCATAAACAACGCATTTCCATTTTTGCTTTTTACTTCTATTGATATGGAGCAAACAATGTTCTAAGGTCATTTTTCGCGTTCTAGACGAAAAACAAACCCATAAACATGTGTTACAACGCCTAATGACCGTAATCTGCAGTTTGACCTCGTGACCTCGGATGACCTTGACCTGACCCAAGGTCATAAACAGCTTAGAAAGGTACTTAGAAGTGTCAGACACACGAATCATACCGATTTATCGACAGCTTATGCGTTTAATATCGCAATTTTGCCCGACAATTCCATCCATCGAGACCTTTTGACACGGTCAAACATTTTGTACTTGACCTGATCTGTGACGTCATGGGTGACCCCAGGTCAACAATATTATGTTTCCCTCGATAAATGTCCCAGGGCTATCGAATGCCGTTGGAATTTTTACATTCGGTCCAGTAGTTCCGGAGATCCGAGGGGGGGGGGGAGGGGCAAAAAATAGCCCCCCCCCCAGTAAGTCGCGTTATGAAATATACCCCAGTAACTGGCGGGTTAAGTTGTATTTAATTGTTCATAATCTCTTTTCTCGAATCCGCCAAAAGGGAGTACGTCCTGAACGCTGCATGCTTCATCGTATAAATGAATGCTTAGATAAATCAAGCTATTTTTGATCAATCATGATTTTTGTTCATTTCGACGTTTGCATGTGCCACGCGCTGTGGTACCGCCCCTATCAGAACGCACGCACCATACCAAAATCAAATTTGATTTGATGGTCCTATCCATTGGTGAAAACCCAATCTCAATCGGAGCAGTGGTTGCAAAGCTTCTGAAAAGGGTATGTACGGCCATGTCGGGCCGATTCGGTTCGGTTCGTGTCGGGCCGGTTCGGGCAGGGTGAAATGTAAATTTGTCAAGTAAGTTGACGAGAAACCTCACGGGCACTTCGCGCCCGCTCGGTAATAATGGAAATGAACAGACATTGGGCTTCCTCTGGATAAATTATAGCCAAGCAAATACCATTACATTATTTATATCACTGAGTTATATGACAATATTCGTGACTTACCTGTTTCGTGCCGCTGTGACGAAGGCTTTAGCGAACACATGCCGTTTTCTTGTTGTTAATGTATTAGCTCTCAGGTGCTCTTTTCCTGCTGAAGATGGCGCTACCAGCGTATCGTTCGGCTAAAGGTGGCACTGCTGTGCGTTGTCGGTAAACATTCCAGATTTCGAGCCAGGGATTGTATGCAATGAGCCCATTTATCCTATCCCATCTGTATTTGGTTCGCCTGCGCTTATAAGAAGATGCAGTCGCCTGCACTCAGGCACGTAGCCAGGATTTCGTCCAGGGGGGGGGGGGGGGGGGGGGCGGCGCCTCGAAAGGGACCCTTCCCGAGCGTTGAAAGGGCCCCTTCCCAAGCGTTGAAAGGCCCCCCCCCAAAAAAAAAACGCATGAAAAGGCACGTTACAAGGCTGGAAAATGCAGTACGGGAGGTATGGCATGGGCCATACCAACGTTTAGGAGCTGGAGTTAGCAAACTGCCACATCAACTTTTGAACCAGCGACATGAATTTGGAATCAGCTATACGAACTTGGAATATCTTTTTAAGCTGAAGACCTGGAACTCTTAAACAAATTGCGCCGCGGAGCGGCGCGAAATTTTTGAGTATTGTGCCCTGGGTTGCTTTCTCATCAATGCGTCGCATTGCGTATGGTGCGGACCTCTAAAATTGCTATATTGTGCGTTTAAAAGTGCGGGGAAAAGGTGCTAAAATGAACTATTTTGCCCAATAATATAGGAAAGTAGTAACATAACACATAAATGCGTCGAGAAACTGACCGATTTTTTTCCTAACCCACATATAATTGAATTTGTAGTTGAATTGCGCCGCGGAGCGGCGCGAAAATTTTGAGTTTGATTCCCTGTACAACTGTATTCTTACTGTTGAAAGGCCCAAGGTCCCTTCAGTTCGTCTTGGGCCCCTCTGACCTTTTCTACGCCCTTCCGACCTGTTCAGGGACTCATCTGGGATCCGCGAAGCGAAAAGACATGATGTGGAGTGGGTGATATATATATACATAATACAAAGAGGGCTTACTCTACAGGAAAAATAAAATCGGATCTTTCGGGTATATTGTAGCACCCTGACGAAGGGTGTTACAATATACGCGAAAGCTCCGCTTTTAATATTTTTATTGTGGAGTAAGTCCTCTTTGTATTTAATCTTCATCTGCGATCTCTACGTGCTTTGACCCTTCCGGTCTCACCAGAGACTCCTCTGACCTTCCAAGAAGCCCCTCTTGTGTGTCAAGGGGCCCATTCGGCCTGTTCAGAGGTCCTTCCGACCTGGCCAGGGACTGCACTGGCTGCTTTGTCGCCCTGCCGACATGCTCAGGGGCAGGGGCGGCGGATTGCGGGGCGCAGGGTACCCAAAATTCCCCCTCAAATGAAAATCCTGGGGAGGGGAAGGGTCATGTTGCCCCAGATTGAGCAGGCTAAAATCTGGGGGGGGGGGGGGGGCAAAACTACCCTTTGCCCCCAGGATTTTCGACTGGGGGGAATTTTGGGTACCCTGCCACCAAAATCCGCCGCCCCTGCTCAGGGGCCCCTCCGACCTGCCCAGGGGCCCCTCCAGTCTGGCTAGAAACTCATCCGGCATGTTCAAGGGGCTTTCCGACCGGCCCAGGGACCCTTTCGGTCTAGCCAGGGGCCCCTCTGACATGCCCAGGAGCCCCTCCGATCGGTCCAGCGACTCTTCTGGTCGGCCTGCGCTGGCTGCTTTGTCGCCCTTGTCGACATGCTCAAGGGGCCCTCCGACCTGCCCTGGGGCCCTCCGTGCTGTCTAGGGGCCCATTCGACGTGTTCAGGGGGCCCATTCTACGTGCTCAGGGGGCCCTCTAACCCGCTCAGGGGCCCTTTCGGTCTTGCCAGGGGCCCCTCTGACATGCACAGGGGCCCTCTTAACTTCACAGGGGCCATCTGGTCTCTCCAGGTGCCCTTTAACCTTATAAGGGGCCCTTCCGACCTAGCAAGGGACTGCGCTGGCTGCTTTGTCGCCTTGCGACATGCTCCGAGGGCCATCCGACCTGCCCTGGGCCCCTCCTTGCTGGCTAGGGACTCATTCGGCATGTTCAGGGGCCCTTCTGACCCACCTAGGGGCCCTTTAGGTCTGGTCAGGGCCCCTCTGACCTGCACAGGGGCCCTCTTAACTTCCCAGGGGCCCTCTGGACTGTCCAGGGGCCCTCCAACCTGCTCAGGGGCCCTTATGACCTGGCAAAGGACTGCGCTGGCCGCTTTGTCGCCCTGTCGACATGCTCAGGGGCCTCTCAACCTGCCCAGGGGCCCCTCTGTGCTGGCTAGGGGCCAATTCGACGTGTTCAGGGGGCCCATTCGACGTGCTCAGGGGGCCCTCTGACCCACTCATGGGCCCTTTCGGTCTTGCCAGGGGCCCCTCTGACATGCACAGGGCTCTTTTGAACGTCCAAGGGGCCCTCTGGTCTTTCAGAGAGGGCCGTGGTGGCCCTAAAGGGCCTCTGAAGTCCGCTAAACTCTCTAAAGACCACGCTTCGTGTAGTAAAGAGCCTATGATACCGCGCTTCGCGCGGTCTCGTCGGCCCTTTTCGGCGCGCTGCGCGCGCCGAAAAGGGCCCTCCTGGCCTCTAGGGGGGGGGGGGGGGGGGGGCGGCCGCCCCCGCCGCCCTCCCCTTGGCTACGTGCCTGCCTGCACTTACCTGACAGTTGAAACAACCATATTTCTAAACGTTGCAATGTGCATGTATCATGCTACCAATTAGCTTAGAATACACTAAAGCAGAATCTATAAATTATTTGATGATGGCGTTCACCTGATGGCATTACATTAAAACACAATGACATTAAACACACATTTTTGGAAGTAACATTTGTTATATTGTATTATTTTATCAAGCATAATTATAGGTCAAGTAGCGTAAATAACGATAGCTGCAGTTATGTGATGAATCCTTTGTCAACATGCTCGCTCGATGATAATGGGCAGTCTTAAAATATTACAGAACTTCTTGTTGTAATTGCTTATGATTTGACAACGGCTCCTGTTTCTAAAGGAAGCAGCTTACGTAATCACCGGTATTAACCGGAATTATTCACTGTCACCGAGCACATGGCACATGATCTAGATCTACAAGCTCCAATGTTGTCCCCCTTGCTGTTTTGTCGGATACAGTAGTATCCGGCTTAACCCTATTTGTAACAGGCTCCTGGCTACACCTATTTGTAACAGGGGGGGGGGGCGGATTCTGCCCCCCGGAGATCTCGAGATCTACCCGTCCGATTTTCAAAAATGAAACGGTGTTTGGTTCCCCGCAACACGATCTACATTGATAAATAATAATAATACAACAATTGATAGGGGGCAACAGGGGGCAAAAACTACACATTTTAGTGGTATTTGTGATCCAACACAGCTGTCATGTTTATCAACCGATTTTAACACAACTAATGGGAATCGATAGAAATTGAATGGGAAATTGATATATGGCGGTGACTTTTGAAAATTCAAAAATCATAGGCGTGTGCAGGTCACTCAATATGGGGGTGAAGTAAATGCGAAATAAAACCATTTTTGAATGTTGTTTTTTTGATAAATGAAATAGTATGTTATTGTAACAGTATACAAAACAGTTATAAATCATATTTTTTTGCCATAGGCGGTACAAGGTTAGTGAAAAGAGGAGGTCAAATTGGGGAAAAATATTAACCGCAGGCAAGTTGCTACCCAGCACTATAAATAAGTTACTGATCGTAAATAGTTCCTTTTTGCATGTTGTACTTCATCATAGGCGTATCCAGGATCGAAACTGGGGAGGTCCATGACCTTTTTATAAGTATATTATCCGCTATTATGATACTAACTAGTCAACAATGACTATTTCACTTACAACTTCAATTCACATTGCTTACCCCCTTTTTACCCTACCTGGGCTCGCCTATTATCTTTAAATCGTTCTTAGAGTACCCTGTGGTGCGTGTTTCATCCGAAAACTGCAGTATGTTATGTCATTGTAGGCCCATGCCTCTTAGTTTCCTTGCAATAATATGACCCCTTTCTTCCATTCCTGAGCGCGCCTCTGCAAAAACAATGACTTTATTCTCTTTCCTGGCCTCATATGTGCATATATCATTATAAGCTAACCGTCTATTGCACCGTAATCGCTGGCATATCGTCATAACCATGCCAGTCACCCCCCTTTTCATGTGCCTGAACACGCCCCTGAAACTCTATATGTAATAAATTATGCAAATAATGGAAGCAGAAGCTATCTTTTACATCTTGATAGCTATAAATGTCCCTTACATCGCTCTATTGGCTCATCGCTCTCTATTTACATCGCTCTATTGAATACTTCCTGGAAACCCCCCTTTTTAGAGCCCCTGAAACCGCATATGCCATGCAATTTGTATGATATTTCATTAACATCAACTAATTTGCACTTGTTGCAATCACCGCAAACCGATGTAACTCCTTTATACTTGAAGCAGTTAGGAAGAAACCGTGAAGATCGCATTTCCGTATTATCGCCAAATGTCGCCGCCGAACCCACCCAAAACCGTGCCCTGGAACCGCCTCTGTTCAGGTTAGGAACTAAATTTTTGACCCCATATGGGAAAATCTGTTTTGGAAAAGTCCCAAAATTTCATGGGCCTGCTCCCAGCCGTTCTGGAGATATTCGCGAAAAAACATGAGGGGTTTCATCTTCGCCCCGCCACCGTAGGGCGAAGGTGAAAAAAGCTCCCGTAGGGCGAGGGTGAAAAAAGCTCCCGTAGGGCGAGGGTGAAAAAAGCTCCCGTAGGGCGAGGGTTCAATTAGAATAGCATATAATTGCTTTGCACATTAGCCGATTTAAAGAACCGACATCTGGCCAAATTGGCAGGATGCAATCACATCTCCGGTATATGTGTGGTTTAAGACCAACCCGGATTTAATTAAACGGGCGGGTCTGCAGAGTCCGGAGTTTCGGCGCCAGGGGCAAGGACAGCGTCGTCGGTTGTTTGCATTAATTGCTATTGTTCGCTGTGCCGCTACATCAGGGGCGGATCCAGGATTTTCTAAGGCAGGGGGCTTCAGGGCTGAGGGCGGCATATTTCCTCGGTGACGGGGGCGGCATGGTGCCTTCCGAGGGCGGCATAATGCCTTCCGAGGGCGGCGATGTACCTTCCGAGGGCGGCATAAT
This sequence comes from Chirona hameri, assembly GCA_036785665.1. Lineage (NCBI taxonomy): Eukaryota > Metazoa > Arthropoda > Thecostraca > Balanomorpha > Balanidae > Chirona > Chirona hameri. The sequence goes on from JAXIVJ010000650.1 coordinate 59,682, forward strand.
GCGTTGTGAGGGCGGCAAGATGTCTTCTGAGGGTGCCAGGGTGCCTTCCAAGAGTGCTACGATGCTGTTGGTAGACGCAAGGGCGCCCTGGCGGCCTCCCGAAAACGCTACGGCGCCTTCGGCGCCGGCAAATCCTATACAAAAATGGCGCCGTTTTCTAAGGCAGGGGGCTTCAGCCCCTACGGCCCCCCCCCCTGGATCCGCCACTGCGCTACATACTTGGTAACTTTGTGTTAACACTGCCGGACAGTGTTAATGTTATGACAGTGTTAATGTGCGTGTTAATAGCACAGTGCATCATATTGAAGCGTACTGGGGGTGATGAAGATGGAAAATCAAGGGGATGGGAACTGCGCATGGGTAACCGAAGGATGGACTATGTTAATAGAGAGCTGAGAGCTTTCCCACTATGCTATACAACCTAATTGCCTACTTATCTTGCGAGTGTTGTATCATCAACATAAGCATTGTACAACTTATTTACTTATACTGATGACTACTACTTTGCAGGTGACGTAGACTACCGTTTCAATACCTGTGTAGAAAACACACCACCAATACATTTGTATATTTCTGCATGCAGCAAATTAATTCAGTTTATTATTTAAGCTTTAGGTACACTTTACACACAAACAACGATTCACAACTCCACATACGAACAGCCACAAACCAACAATGTTTCGAGAGCTGAGGCGCTGTATCGCAACCACACTCAAGTAATTGTCAACAAATGAACTAAAACCACGTTAGAAACCATCGCCAAAAGATCCGCTTCACGTCTAATCGTACATTCAGGGAACATGCCAATATTCTGAAGAAAAAAACATACATAATCACTCTCTAAAATTGGAGAAGTCTCTCAGTGTAATCTCTACATCGTATTTTTACAACAACACACAATCACTACTTACATGAACCGCAAAGCGGCGAAACGTAGAATGCAAAAACATCACATCAATCGAGTCAATCGAGTCAATCAATCGAGTCCACCACTCACTACGCGACCACTGATTGCTTTCGGTGAATGTTCTTAAAATCATATACAGACACGTTTTAACTGAATATTTTAATTAAGCAACACTATCAGCCAGTCACTATCACTACAGTCACCTATTTTTTTCGCGCAAGAGCTCTTGAAGCTTAGATGAAACGTTCTAGAACGGTAAAATTCCCTAGATGCAGCACGATATAGTTTCTTTGTCTTCTGCCTTATTTATGACAAAGAGCCGCACAATTTCCGAGCCGACAATCTCGCAGAGCGCTGTACAAACAGACCGGCACCGTTTGTGGCTTTTTAGTCTGGCTTCCTTTGAATTCCGGTTGGTCTGGAATCCAAGCACCTGCGTAAATTGAGATTGTGATTTGGTAATAGGAGTTTCTATAATTTGCTAAAACTCCTTCAGGAATGCGATTGTTTGGGGATAATTCGACCTACTGCTGACATGAAGCATTGCATGTGACAAACGTGCGACAAGTGGCAACCCTATAACACACCTTCCACATGCACGTGATCACAACACGCTGATGACAGAAAATCACAGCTAACGCGTCTGGCATCGCACTTAGCATTTGCATCTTTTATTTCGAAACAACGCTTGGTCAGAAATATCAGTCCCAGCAAACCAGACATCAAAAACACCCAACATGCCAAAAACAATCATTTGACCAGTATGACCATTCAACCCGCAAAGCGAATAGGTCACCTTGAAAGTTGTCTTGAAATTTGGCTATACGGGGTATTTCGAGCTGAAAAAAACGAATATGGCATTTGTTTGAACGATAGATGAATATCCATCGAAAAATGGACATATTTCTCTTTTCTCCTTCATGGCCATATAAAACTTCATGGCAATAATTATGACGGCATGCGTATGGTAGCTTAGATATGGAAACTATTGCACACAATAACGACGGATTTTAGGCATATATACGCAGGCTGCTTGTAACCTAAACAACCGTTGTGAGGACCCGAAACAAGTTTCGGGGAAATTAAACTTCTACTAAAAGGGGCCCACTAGTCCTGTGTCGAAATTACTTAGCGTAGCGAGGTAATCCTTTCATCACAACCCGTTTTCCGATCTGCTCTACAAATATGCTATCTCAGTTAAAAACCCCATATTAACACGCGCAGTGAGGGGAGGGGCACTTTTGTACCCCTCCCCCTCCGCATGGTTTTCGTGAATAGCTCGAACACGAAGCGGAGCAGGGCGGTGTTTTTTACGTGACATTAACACCAACTCAATGGCAGATCGTTTGACGTAAAACAAATCAAAATCGGTCGATCAATTTTTGAGTTATATGGATTTTCATTCCAAGACAGCGGCCAGAATCGAAGTCGGCAAAGCGATATCTTCGGAACCAACAGTCGGATCGGGATGATTCAAACGCCATTCGGTAGACAATACCAATTGTCATCCCCGGAAACAACTTTTGACACATTGCTGGTGACTTGTCACGTCATAGAGGTCAAATTCCCAAAATTGTGACATTTGGCCAGATTTGACCTTCGTGACCTCGTTTGACCTTGAATATTCTGACCGAAGGTTACGCAAATTATGAAAATGTAGATCATCATAGCACCTACCTGCCCTGTAAGTTTGATCATTCATCTCTTGCATCTCTTATACTTTCGGTGATCTTAGGGGGGGGGGGGCACTAAAGTGCCCCCCCCCCCCTTCCACTGCGTGTTAGTGGCATACCCCTCTCCACTGCGCGTGTTAAAGGTAAACTATTCCCTTTAAATGCATTTTCCATCTCGACATCGTCAACCGACACAATCCACGTAACACAACGATCTAGCCTACTTCACTCATGCCACCTTCTTTAAGTACAATCGGTATCAGATCTGTCTAGCGTGTTCGCTTGCATCACATCCTCCCACCCCGCGGCCCACCCGGAATCCCATCCACTGGCGACGTATCACACATATGGTTTGTATCGTAGATCGCCTTTCCATACACCACTTCCTGCACTGAAGCCCTCGGTTGCTCCGCAGTTCACTACAGGCGAAGCGGGTTAAGCTCAGCAATTAGCATCAAAATCTCACACAAGGACGAGTTTCCGTAGAAATGCCACTCGCACAGCACGACTAGCCCTTAAGCACATTCTGACACATACTGAGTACGTGTCTATTTGAGACCCAGAGGCGCTCCACAGACGCACACTTGCAACAGTTTTATCAACAGTTGGTCAACAGTCTTCTTATCTAAGTGACGCCTTGAGCGTCCTGACGTCTGTTGGAACGATCACCATTTCCATCCTCGCGACGACCAAATCACCAGCATCGCCATCACCAGGAGTGTCACCAGTTCGCACCACAGCTCGCTCCACTCTGTCGTTTTTCTCGGTCCTTACACTAAGCTCCATGTCCTCTGCAATTCCTTCACTCCTCAGACTAAGAAGCTCCGTGTCTCCCGCAACTCTCTCGGTCCTCCAACTGGTCTCCACATCTGACGTGACGTCATCGCTGCGGCGGCCGGAAGTGGACCGGAAATCACTCACTTCTGGTGGTCTTTGGGCTCCGGAAACACATCTGGCAGTTCCTCCATGGCCGTGCCGCCCGAGACGCTGTCGTTGGACACCTGGGACATGTAGGTGGGCGAGCCCATCACCCCATCCTTGGACTTCTTTTCCTTGGCTGAAACGGACACAGAAAGAGAGAGGTACGATGTGAGGGAACATTAAGATATTGTTGCTTATCGCCATATGCAATACAAAAGTTACGGTTGCATGAGGAGTGAAAACTGTGCCGGTATAGTTTATACAATAAAACGACAGTCTTATACGTATACGAACAGCTAAAATTCCGAATGAAGTTTCGTTATATAATTAAATAATATCGGATAGATGTTCATTTAGAGAGAAACCCTGATATCTCGGTGAGCGAGCAATGCCGTCTGTTAGGGTTTGGTGCCTCGGTCTGGTCCGCAAGAGACAGATGGCGCCTCATATAAGCGCTCAGTGCGACCTGAGTATTGTTTTTATTTACGATACCGTCAGCGTCTTCCCCCAAATGAGTCAGCAAGCCCTTTCACGTAGGCAGAGACCATTTCCACACCAGGATTCCTGAACTGGCAGCAATGAGTCTGTTTCCCGTCGACGTGCCTAACCTCCTTGAGACGCCAGTCCAATATAAATCCAATTAATAAAATGGAACATGGATATAACAGATAATTCCTATCCCTTCCACATACGGTGATAATGTCAGTTTTTTAACTGACCTCTCATTGAAATGCTGAGCAAGTGTTCTCGGAATCGAATATATTTACTAAAAAATACATTTATATAAAAAGTTATCTTTATATAAAAAGTTATATTTATAGAAAAGTTATATTTATATACACAAGTTATATTTATATAAAAAAGTTATATTTATATAAACAAGTCATATTTATATATTGTATTGTATTGTATTGCAGCTAAACAACCACAGGCACAGAGCCCAGTTACGGTTGCAGTCAGACTAGGATAAATTAAAACATTCACAAATAACGCGAGTCCACACGAAACACAGACCCGCACATTACAAAACGACAAAAAGCAACACCACACTCTACAATAAAAACAACAGCATAAAGTAGCCATTAAAAGCGCTGGTAAAAGTAGAAATTAAATTAAATGAGGCGCTGGTGGAGGCAAAAGACCTAAAAGTAAAAAAAGATATATAAATATACACATATAGCATATACGAAGTTATATGTATAATAGCTCAGAGTTAAATCTCTATAACTTAGAGGGAAATCTCTATATTAATCCTCGCCCTACGGGAGCTTTTTCACCTTCGCCCTACGAGGGGTGCCTGACAGCCCCCCCCCTGTTAACTTCCAAACCAAGCAACTTAGAGCAATGCGGTAAGAACCAGCATGTTGCCTGTCATGAGAGGAATCTAACATTATGCGATTTTTAGGTTTTCAGGTCGGATTTACCACGTCCAGAACAGCGATTTTGCTCTTCAGAAAACCTCAAAATAAAAAATATATATACATGTAAATAAAAAGGCATGTTCCTAGACCAGCTTTCGCTCAGAAATACAGAAAAGGTAATAATTTGTTCGTATTTTGTTAAAGAAAGTAAAACAAGTTATACAAGAATGACGTCATCAGTTTCTTACACTCAGGGAGCCATCACTCAGTCAAAAATTAAGATAATGCTTTGAAATTTGGTATGGGTATTATCCATACGCAGTTCTCTCGCATACATTCCGTCTTTTTTTTAAAGATCTTTGAAAATGTGGATTTTGTGGGGATTTAAAAAAGTTTTTTTTTATTTTAGTGGTCAAAAACCCAAAATTGTGAAAATCCGAGAACGCCATTTTAAAGAGAATGCCATTTTATATCTTTGGTGAATTACGTTTGCAATTTCCTTTAAAACTCTGGTTTCTACCATTTTTCAAATATTTGTCTTTTGTCCACCAACATGACATCATCAAAACAAGATTATCTCCCAAACTACTTACCTAATTTAAATTAAATTTTTACAGAATACGTATAATTGCTGTAAGCTCAGCTACTAAAAATTTCAGCAAGATGCGCCGCACGTGTACAAATGTATTCAAGAAAAACATCAGGGGGGTGGGTCTGTCAGGCCCCCCCCCCGTAGGGCGAGGGTTAAAACGCGCCTTGGAGGGGGTGGGCGAAATCCGCCCACCCCTAAGGTTTTTTCGAGGATAACGCAAAAACGGCGGTTTGCGGTGCCGCCGTTTTTGCCATACCTGTTTGAAAATCAACTATCCACATTATGTGAAATTATTGGCCTCGAGTCATCTCAGGTCAGGTCACCAGACCAGGTCAAGTGATGACCCACCTCCAAAACGTTTGCGGTCGTACCGCAGCCACAGTTTTAGGCCAATCGGTTTCGAACTTACAGGATTTCATCAGGTCATAGATACCTACAATTTGTGTGTCTCGGATTTCTGATATCGGTGACCTAAGGTCGGGTTAATTTCGTGACGCCAACACTGTTTTGTCAATAACTATCGACATAATTAAGATAGAGAAGAGCCAATGGTACAAATGTGGTTGACTCGTCGAGACACGTCTCCCAATATACAGCATGACCTACTTGGGTCACCACTTGACCTTGACCTGAGGTCAAATTTCTCAGTTGACCTATCCTGGTCAACATGAATATAATTAGAAGTGCCTTGACGATACAAACACGATGGCGTCAAACGTATTTCTTTATCTTCATTAGGTAAAAATATATTTGCGAAAAACAGTTTTACCAATTTTTTTTTTTAACATTTGATGACCTCTGGAGCAGTGACATACCCAGGATTCACTCCAGGGGAGGGGCAATTTTTGCTCAGGGGGGGGGGGGGGGGGGCATAAGGTACCCCCACCAAAAACAAACTGACCGGATTTGGCCCACTATATTTTTAAGGGGCTTCTTTAATTAATTTTTGTGTGAAATGCTCAAGCATTTCACACACAAATCCTAAACATATTAAAAAACATTCATTTTTTCGACCAAGGGAGACACGTACGGACCTTCAGGGGAGGGGGGGGGGGGTAATTTCCCAGTTTGCCCCCCCCCCCCATATGTGTACGCCTATGCTCTGGAGCCTAAACTATTGACCTGAGCTAAAATCTGAGGATATCAATTACAATTGCATTTTTCAAGAGCTTTCTTCTTTTTTTCTCATTTGTTCCTAGCTATCGTAGTTCCCGCGATATTTGGGAGTGTTCGAAGCGAAGTCCTACAACTGGAAAATCTGAACTTTGATGACCTCTGGTGACCTCAATATTGACTTGAACAAAACAAAGACCGATATACTTCCGATAGGGCTTGTCTCGAGCTATCTAACGCCGTTTTCCGCTTGTCGCTACGTTGCGTGATTTTCGAGATAAAAGGGGAGTGGCGAAATCCGCCCCCCCCCCCCCTTCAGGGCATGTAATTATCAGATGCCCTCCAGGGCGCGTGTTAAGTTACATCTTGATATACAAGTTTTTTGTTTTATGAGAGAAAAAAATATAAGAAGTAATTTTTTTTAAAATCATAATATCTTTTTTTTAAATGCATTCAATTCTGAAAACACTTTTTCAACCTTTTAAGGAGAGGTCACTGAAAAATTTATAAACAAATACATGTATGCTCCTTGCTCAAGCACTACGTAAATGTCCGTATTTCTTTATTTGTACAGGGCGCATTGACCTGTCCTAGGAAATACTTCCATTTCCTCCTTTTTAAAGATGAGTAAACATGCTTGTGAAATACACAAATTATAACAATTACAGCGCCAAAGAGCTTTCAGATGCTGTTATACACTGACAACAATACAAAACTGGGTACACCGAAAATAATCTGCAATGAACACCCACTACTCCAACAAGCAGCAAACCAATGCAAGCCACAGTCGCCGGACCAAATCCAAGCCATAATACCGTCTTGTTAGCTACCACGGGAACGGCCACTCCTGTGACGTCATCAACAGAGCTCCAATGACGTCATCAGCGGCGAGACGAAGCGACAGAAAAGAGGAATGATCGCCGAGCGCACTCTCCGACGCGTCAGAACAGGAGGAACAGCACAGACATCTGGCAGAGGGATTAGTGCTCAAGGTGGAAAAATGCGGCACTACGGATAGTGAGCAGATGCACAACTGTCCAACTGTCCAACTGTCCAACTGTCCAACTGTCCAACTGTCCAACTGTCCAACTGTCCAACTGTCTGTCTGACCTTGTCATGTACCGTGAAGTCAGGCAATGTCGTGTCGGCTTGCATCACGTCATGGCATGCGGATAACAGGTCAGTACAGGTCACGGGAAATCGCGTCAGGTTGTTCCAAGTCAGGTCAGGTGACGTCAGGTTACGTCAGGTTATGTCAAATCATACCACGTCACGTCACGTAATCCTAGGGTACGTTAGGTCACGTCGGGTCAGGTCACGTCACGTCATGTCACATCAGGGTACGTTAGGTCACGTCAGGTCACGTCTGGTCAGGAGAGACAAAGAGACACTACCGCCACCTGTTGGAGGTCTCCTGCGGTGACAGCTGTCTCCCGACTGAGATTCGGGGCAGTCGGCTCGACAACCGAAACGTGCCGACCCTGGAAACTGAGACAAAGCAACGCATAATCCTCTCAGCCCCTCAGACACGACCCCGCACACGGCACAGACCAAGAGTTCACCCTTCGACACAAAGCAGCGTATAGAGAACCAATAGCAGCTCTGCTATTGGTTATAGCAACCAATAGCAACTCACCAATAACAGCGCCGTAGCTTCACCATACGACGCTGCTATTGATCTTCCTATTACTAATGTCCACCGTCTACATATTTCCGTTATTGGTGCTGAAAACTCTGCCTTGTACAGAATTGATTTGTCGGTTTTTAGCTGGCGCCCCGCCGCCGCTACTGCCGCTGCCGCCTATTTCGCCCCAGGCACTGTTGGGAGCGATAGGCCTGGCGGGCGAGTTCTGATTGGCTGCTGCCCCGAGGGGACGCCCCAGGCGACGGAGCGTCCGGGGACAGCACGTGACCTCACTGGCAACGCAGTCTGGCGGTGCGCTGGCGTTCACAGACAGACAGTACGGCCCTTCACCAGCCATACTCGGCATGATGCCGCACATGGTCTGCTCAGTTTGTGAGTGTTCAAAAAGTGAATGTTAAGCCACGCCAAAACGCCGAGACTAACTCCTCGTTTGCCATACACAACATAAAACAGAAAGGTGTTACTGTAGTGTTTAGCTTAATAGGACTACAATTAGGATTGTGCCATCTCGAGCTTTAAATCACAGTTCAATTAATTGTGAGTATTTATACCATAAATATTTAAAACGCCTACGATGCGATCACAACCCCGTCTAGTCTAAGCTACGTGCCACGCTAAATGTTTATGAGCATGATCGGTCGAATCGGTAAAGGTCCTTTGTTTATCAAATCAGTTCCCCTTGTCAACCCTCAATGTTGTCTGCACCTGCCTAGTTATCTGCATAGTTAGTTAAGCATCACCTGCAGTGATGCTTACTTGATGGGCACATCAATGTACAAATATAAGCCGGGCTACAAAAATAGCCATATATGTTCCCAGCTGGCATCGCAGCGCTAATTCATCGTTATTCATATAACCCAATCTTTTCTAAACACATATATACCTACAGAAGGGCAGACGGCTGCATCTAGATCGACTGGAACCAGAAACGTACCATTCGAACCGATAAGGTTGCGTCACCGTACGTAGTATTCTCTCCTTGGGTTTGCTCTATGGGCATATTCAGAGGAATACCTACTAACCGCCAGACAGGTGTCTCGCTCCGTGTCCTGTCAGTATTTCATCATTTTAGACTGTCCTAAGAGCTCACTTCAGCTCAGTATGGAAAGGGGTATGAGGGAGTTAGTGGTGCAGAGAGAACACTCAGAAACACTTTTTAGAAGTTTTGCTGAATGCTCTTCCCTGAGAAACCCGCAAGGTTTCCATTTCGAGACCTTTCAGTGGATGGTCTTGCCTGATAACTCTACATGGTCTCCGCGTTGGTTATTGAGAGTAAATAGATCTCCAGCTGATTATTTAATGTATTTGAGACCATTGCAGGCAGTCAACGAATAAGAGAAGTCTGTCCCGACCCAGGATCGAACCCGCGGGATGTTTTTGCATTCAGCTGATGAGAATCTTGAAATTCACCCATAGTTCTCATATGGTTGAATGCGAAATCTATGCATGTGGCGCCGCTGTTTGAGAGGTGGCGCTGTGATCGTGGCGGTAGGACTGGGCGATGATGACTCGAATGTTTGTATTATTTGCCACAAGTGTTATTTCGCTTGGAAATGTACAGAAGTTTAAAACAAATTGACCCTCATGCGATTTTTCAGAAGTTCGGCTATTTTCCACGGAAACGTTTGACGACGCGAATTGTAATACTTATAAAGTAGTTTATAAGTGTGCCTACAATACAGACAGTATACTACCCAGCACTTGCCCACAGGGATACTCTTTTAGATTTAAAAAAAAATATAGGGAGAAAGTGCAATTTGCCACATGGAAAAAATATCCATGGAAAAAATAATTTTGACGCATTCGAACATTTTAAAAGGGGAAAATTCCACCATCCCCCCGTTTAAATGTATCCCTGTTTGCCCAGCACTACCCTCTCTGTTCCAAAACCCTGCAAGCATTTTTTTTTTTTAAATTGATGGATACTTATAGTGATATTACTTTGTTCACAGTTAATCCATAAAAAAAATTATTACACGGAATACATTACAATTACTTTGTCTATTAGAAGCAGTGGTCAACAAAACCTTGATAGGCATAGTTTGTTGCGTATTTGATTGTTCGAGAACATCGGAGAAGACAGCGCCGTGGGTTCCATTTCCGTCCAGATCGACTTCCCCTGGTCGCGTCTGGTGGTTGCGCTGCGCTTATGGTGAGTGGGGCAATAGGTGTAGATATTTATATTTTTCTCGAAACACTTGCTGTGTCTACGGCACTCATGTCTAAATGTTATCTGTGGCAGCCTTTAGCCGTGTACATGGAAAGTCGGTAGTAAGTATCAAACTCACCCAACATTTGCCTTAGTTGGTACCGTGTGTTTGCCTACTCGGATAGAACAGCTCAGGTTTGTTTCACAATGGAAACACAATTATAAATAATAGTGTTATCCAATGTTCAACCAACCTTCGGTTACAAGCTGCCACGTGGATCAGTGGTAGAGCGCTCGCTTAATCCTATTTGTAACAGGCTCCTGGCTACCCCTATTTGTAACAGGGGGGGGGGCGGATTCCGCCCCCCCCCCCGGAGATCTCGAGATCTACCCGCCCGATTTTCAAAAATGAAACGGCGTTTGGTTCCTCTCAACACGATCTACATTTTTAAATAATAAAAAATCTAAATTTTTGATAGGGGGGCAACAGGGGGGCAAAAACTACAAATTTTAGTAGTATTTTTGATCGAACATAGCTTTCATGTTTATCGACCGAGTTTAAGACAACTAATACGAATCGATAGAGATTGAATTGGAAATTGATATATGATGGCGGCGTTTGAAAATTCAAAAATCATAGGCGTGTGCAGGTCACTAAATATGGGGGTGAAGTAAATGCGTAATACAAATTTTTTTGATGTTGTTTTTTTGATAAATGAAATGGTATGTGATTGTGACATTAGACAAAACAGTTAACAATCATATTGTTGCCATAGGCGGTACCAGGTTAGTGAAAAGGGGGTAAAATGGGGAAAACATATTAACCGCAGACAAGTTGCTACCCAGCACTATACATATGTTACTGATCGTAGATAGTTCCTTTTCGCATGTTGTACTTCATCATAGGCGTATCCAGGATCCAAACTGGGGCGGCGAAAGACCTTTTGATAAGTATATTATCCGCTATTATGATACTAACTAGTCAACAGTGACTATTTCACTTACAACTTCAATTAGCATTGCTTACCCCCCTTTTACCCTACCTGGACTCGCCTATTATCTTATAATCGGTCGTAGAATAAATAGCCCATGGTGCGTGTTTCATCCGAAAACTGCAGTATGTTATGTCATTGTACGCCCATGCCTCTTAGTTTCCTTGCAATAATATGACCCCCTTTCTTCCATTCCTGAGTGTGCCTCTGCAAAAAAAGACTTTACTCCCTTTTCTGGCCTCATATGTGTATATATCATTATAAGCTAACTGTCTATTGCGCCGTTATCGCTGGCATATCGTCATCACCATGCCAGTCACTCCCCTTTTCATGTGCCTGAACACGCCCCTGAATCTCTATATGTAATAAATTATGCAAATAATGGAAGCAGAAGCTATCTTTTACATCTTGATAGCTATAAATGCCCCTTACATTGCTCCATTTGCTTCCCGCCAAGCATTGTATACTTCCTGGAACCCCCCCCCCCTTTCAAGCCCCTGCAACCGCCTCTGCCATGCAATTTTTATGATATTTAATTAACATCAACTAATTTTCACTTGTTGAAATTACCGTAAACTAATGTAACTCCTTCATACTTGAGGCAGTTAGGAAGAAACCGTGAAGATCGCATTTCCGTAATATCGCCAAATATCGCCTCCGAACCCACCAAAAACTGTGCCCTGGAACCGCCTCTGTTCAAGTTAAGAACTCAAACTTTTGACTCCAAATGCGGTATTCAATTCTATGAAAAGTCCCAAAATTTCATGGGCCTGCTCCCAGCCGTTCTGGAGATATCTGCGAAAAACATGAGGGGGGGGGGGGCGGAATCCGCCCCCCCCCCCTGTTACAAATAGAGTTAACATGTGAAGGGTCCCAGGTTCAATGCCGCGCTGCATAATTTTTCAGGCATTCTCAAGCAAGACAATTTAAGTTCACGCTGAGAACCTTTACAAAAAAAGATAATCTTGAGACCAATAGACTCCCTCGAAAGTTCTCGTAAAATGTGTCTCTCTGCAGGGACTAAATCGACGCCTGTATGGTCTCTGAGAACTCTTAAGAGTCTCCGATGTCTGTCAGCGAAGGACATTCGCCTGGTGACTGAGAAACCTCCGCCTGTATGCTGATTGTATGCTACATTTTTATTATTATTTAGTCCGTATGTTTTTGAATGGATGGATTTTCGAGGTCAGACCCCGCGCTAAGCATAGCTTGTTGCGCAAGCTATGCTTAGCGCGGGGTCTGACCCTACCACCCGATCAAGCAATTCCTGGCGTCCGGCAGAATTTAGAAGCGAAAGTTTTACGTACCCGACATACTTGGACACGGTCCGCCCCGCCCTCTGACGTCATCTAACCTTGGGTGCGACCGCTGCCACCGGCCACAGGCCATCTCAGGCAGGAGCAAATAGCGAGCGCCGAAGCGACTCGAACCCGGGCTGCCACTACCGGGTGAGGTCAGAAGTCCAGCGCTCTCCCAACTGAGCTACAGGGGCGGACTAAAATTGAAAGTATGTTTCATGTGTATAAGTCTGTATGCCTGTATGTCTATGTATGTGTGTGTGTGTGTGGGCGGGGGGGGGGGAACTCACACTGCATGGAGCTGTCGGAGAACAGTCGTGGGCGGCGGCAGAACAGCACCGTCTTGTACGCCTGGCGGTACTGGCGGCTCATGATCACGTAGATGATGGGGTTCACGCAGGCCGAGAAGTAGCACATGATGTAGCCCAAAATGTGCAGACCTGTAACACAGTAGTAATATGCATCTCTGGGAAATCGTGTCTGTTACTTACCAAAAGCCGATTTTTTGTGTGTGTGAAAAGATACATGCTAAGCATGATATACTCCTACTTTTGTATATATGAGATGGTTGTGCTTGCCATAATGATGAAATTAATATAGATTGGGAAGATCACTAACATGGCAATATTTTGTATATATAAACAATGGCCGAAATTACAGATTCTGTAATTTCGGCCATTGTTTATATACAAAAAATTAATATAGTCATGTTAGTGATTAAAATTTAACGTTTGATGACCTCCGGTGATCTCAATATTGACTGACCTAAAAATACCTTTATCATTTCGATAGAGCTTGTCTCGAACTATCTAACGCCGTTTTCCGCTTGTCGCTACGTTGCGTGATTTTCAAGATCTCGGGGGGGGGGGCGGAAATCAACCCCCGGCAGTTCGTGATTGGCGCGAACCCCCGGCAGTGCGCGGATTAAGATTAGACGAAAGCTTTGAGATAAACCCAGTCATGCTTAAATACAACTTTTGTAATGGTGTACTAGTTATACCGGTTTAAGCATTACCACACAAATATCGAAGAAAATGGGGCACCCATATTTTGACATGATATGAAGTTAATCGGCTGCCTTGAGAAGAAAAAAAACATTCGTCTTAAAGTATTGCACGTGCAGCGTTCTATCTATTTCACACTTAGCGATGCTTCACAGACCTAACGGTTTTCTTAACCCGTGCCCCGCGGGGGTCTCCGGCCGAACGCTGGGGGTAAATTGTACCTCTGTCGTATCTTCCGAACCAATAACCTCAGCGAGACGCGCAAGGCGGCACTAGAAAACTTTCAAGATACTAATCTTAAGCATATGAAAACAAATCAAAATAAGGTCACATATCAGGTCACGGTCAGGTCAAAGGGAAAAATCAAGCTATTTGAATTAACGGGTCATGCTTTCCATTGAAAGCTTTAGATTGCGACCATTGTCGCACAAAGTGCTCTCAAAGGTATAATTAATCTACCGAATAGGCGATAGTAAAATTGTGAGCAAATGACGACCTCGACCTGGCTAGACCCGATCCGGCCCGGTCCGGCTCTGCCTGACCGCAGCGACGTGTAACGCTAGGATGTAAGTGTGGACCCGATAGGTTGACAGCACATTCCGTGCCATTGAGGCCTGATCTGATGGACAAAGGCGCCCCCTCCCCTCTCCTCCCCCAGCTCAGGCGTCGGCCAGTATGTCACTGTAGGTTGTAGGTACTCCCCTACTTGGCAGGCTGGTTATTGATTCAACTTTTTTTCTCGAACGATTCAATCATGATTCACTTTGGAATCTGAATGATTCAATCACCGTTCGATTCACGGATACCATTTTGAGAATTGATTCCTTCCAATTCAAAGAATCAAAACAAATATTTTAATCGATTCACGTTTGATGAACATTGAAATATATGTGGTTAATTTATATTTAATCAATAAAAATGGAAACATACATATATATGATCATTAAAACATTGTCACAGCAATACTATTTCAGTATAAATGAATGTAACCACTGGGACTGTATATATTTGCACAATTTGCCAGTTTACTTGCATCGTTAAGAATCGTTAAATCTTTTGATTCGATTCGTATTCGTTAAGTCTTGATTTGATGCGGGTTTTGATTCAATCACGATTCATGAATCAAAAGATCTTGTGGTGAATCAATTATGGTTTGATTAAAGGAATTTGGATTGAACTATTCCAATCCATTCAATCAGTGTTGAATCAATAACCAGTCTGCTACTTGGACCAGGTCATTTGACCTCGACCGCAGCGCCACCTAGTTACGCTGGAAGATACATAGTGACGAGACTGTACATTACAACGCATGCACATACAGCTACAGGCAATGATGAAGTAAATGGCATTGGCTTGCTTGGCGAATTGGTCATAAGCCTGTCGCCATGCAGCGTTTGAAGCATGGGTGCTCTTTGACAGAGGATTGGTTATCTTTCGACCAAACGTAATTTATTGTCAACAGTTTTCCGCGCTACATCGACCCGATACGACTCTCTCGTCCACTTATTCTGAAAGCCCATTAGAAAACGCTGAGGATGACCATTGACAGAATCTAATGCTCATTAAAGTTTGAAGATCATTGAAGGCTGGAGTCAGGTTAACAAAGAGTAAACCAGCAGCAACCACACCGTACCTGGGTACTTGACGCCCGGGTCCATGATCTTGGACACGGTGACGGGCAGGTAGCAGAGCAGGAAGGTAAGGAAGATGACCAGCGACATCCTCGTGATGCGCATCTCGTTCTTCCGGCGACGCTCCTCCCGCGACTTCTTCTGCTGCGAGGTCTCCTTGATCCCGGCCTTCACGCTGTGGTGACGCATCCTTCTGTCTGACCTGGGGTCATCGGAGGTCAGAAGTCAGAGGTCATGTGCTGTTGAACACTCAGACGCAGAGAGTCCGTTTCCGTCGTGCCTCCAAGAAAGATGATAATGGCTTTGAGAAGGAGGATGGAAGTGCCCAGTGTCTGCGTCAAAGCTGTGACCAAGGACACGATTTTTAAATGGTGTATTAGCTGTTTGTGCACAGCTAAATTAGACAGTTTTAACGCATTGAAAGCGAATGAATTAATCACATTGTAAGACATACCCAGTACGCATTCAATTATGCTTCGGGGATTCGAAAATTTGACTTTATATACATCACTTGCATACTAGGTGTTTAATTGGACAAGAAATGACACCAAAATTGCACAAGAATAACCCGCTTCACGCAATCCACCGCAATCCCCTCAAATTCCTCCGAAAATATGCCTTTCATTTCAGAGGAGATTTTATGAGGTTTGAAGCAAGCTTTGAGAAGCTTGTAGGAGTTTGAAGAAACTTGAATAAGTCACGCGACCGATTTGAGACCGATCAGATTTTAGATTAGTTTGGCACAGAGTTTTTAAGAGGTAAGAGGATTAAGGGAATAGACCAAGAGCTACACGGCAGTGAAGCAGTTCAGCGACACATGAGAGCAGTGGCACGCCATTTATCAAATGTTTGACAATCAACAAATCAGACCACAGCTGCAGAAATGTCATTTCATCTGCTGGAAAACATCAACAGAGAGCGCTTGATTTAAAGCTGCTCACATGATTCCAGCCCCACTCACATGACGATGACGAGGAAGATGCCGATGTAGCAGATGACGATGGCCACGCAGGGGATCAGGAAGCCGATAAGAAAGAGCGCCTTCTTCGCCGAGAGGCCGTTCACGCGCACAACCGTGCACGTCATCAGCAGAGGGTGGTACCCGAACCGGCCTGGAACGGGTAGCAAGTCATCAACGCAAACCGACCTGAAACAGGCCATCAACACCTGAATCTTGAGCAGAACACATGCCATCGGCAGAGACCAGATGGAGTTATTACATGGAATTATTAAATGGAGTTATTACAATGTCTTCATTGTCAAGTGCTTATAAGTTGTAGAAGTGATGTTTTACCTAAGCTGGTCACAATGTGTTTCCGTTAAATCTACTACTATACGTTCGTGCAGTGAAGTGTTTGCATTGATTCGTCATCTGTTTGAGGTTCATTTACATTCGTTTGGTTACTTGCTTTATCGCATGTATCAAACTATGACCTCACCCAGCAAGAGGAAGTATATCTAACGGCGACCTCGCAAATAAACATGAAAGGAATTTCTGACCACGTTTCAGCTCGAGCACAGTGTCTCATCAGTGGCTCATCAGTGGCTCATCAGTGGCTCATCAGTGGCTCATCAGAAGTGAGTTGCATCGAAAACGACCATGGATAGGTGGTACGGAACATTAGCAAATCGCAGTTAACGTAAGGCTGCTGTTATTTTTTATTCTTCTTCAAGAATAAGTATTTCAGATATGTAAGGTAAATTGTCCGCTTCTAGTACATAATGGGCGTCCGATGACATATTTTCAACTGATGGAAGAAAATCTTGATATATAAAGATCACAAACAAGTCACTCACACACACAAACAAGAAGTCACTCACACAAAACAAGTCACACACACACTCACAAACAAGTCAATAAATCGTAATTTTCTGCTGATGTTATTAGCTTGTAAACAGCTGATATAAACTTGAATGGCGGAATTTTGATTTACGCCTCGTTTCTTTTCATACATGAAAGAAAAACAGTAACAGAAACTCCGTGGAAATGATACCGCTGGTTCGGTAGTGCAACGTTTCCATTCACTTCAACCATTCATCGTGACGAGACGTGGAGGGGCGTTATCGGACTTGCGTCAGACTCCACACAGTAGAAGCAGAAGCTGGCTCGTTTCGCTACACATTTGTCACTGATAAACAGGCTCAAAACTACGCAGTTGTGGCACTGCAGTATGAGTCATTCCTTTCAGCAGTGGTGATTAGTTTTTAATCTGCTTCTTTGCCGTATGAAATCTCTCGAAATCGACGTCATCATATGTGGCAAACTTAAAGCCTAACTTATTTTGGGCTTAGTTATTGTCTATTGCATGTTTGTAATTAACGAGCAGAAAGGGTACGAGTTGCGCTGAAATAGTCCACTCATCAGGAAATCCCAGACGATGTACCATGGAAGTTCATGGCCAGCTTAGATTCTTCGTCACAAATTAGAACCACGCATCATTGTTTATGGTTCGCATGATGAGCTATTTCACGGGCGTCCAAGTATAATAATGTAACAGGATTGATCTTAATCTGGTATAATTGGTAGCATGTAAAACTCCAGTCGACTTATAAATGACGACAATTTATCGACATTGTACTTCAGACGCCGCAGAGCCAAATTTAGTCTATAGTCCAATCGGGCACCTATCTTGTCCAGCACGGCTGTGGTAAGTCGATAACAATATGCTACGTTCGGGACAAAAAAAAATGGCTATCACCCATCCGCTGCTATGTCTCCAGTGACCCCACTAGAGTAGAGTCGGCGATGAGCTTAGTCCACTATTCAATCATAGGTGGTGATTGTGGCTCATTTCGTCCACGATGTGATGTCCAATCAAAACAGACGCATCCTCATATATAACACAGCGCAGAGATCCGCGAGAATCTCTGATAACGCTAACTAGCGTTATTTAGTAGGATGAAGGCCGCGAGGGCCGGGCTCCACAAGCTTGCAGAGCTCGCCAAGTCACGTCCCTGTTCAGATAGAGACCAGAATGGGTGCTGATACTGGACCAAGTCTCGTCCCAAAACATTGAGATTACGTCGGCTGCTCAACGGCGACCTGTCCGCGCACACAGGCAGTGTTTTGTGCATTTATCCAGCCAATTCCCCCGACTATCGTTTTCGATTTAGCATTGGTGTGTATTAAATAATCAATACGTTCCACCAATATTTTCTGGATGTCAAGTTATTGGCCATTTATATTACTGTATATAACTCATGTTACACTGAGAACTGGTCACACTGACTGTATTTTTCGCAAAAAAAAACATTGGCAATTTTGAAAACAGTATTTGCATATTCAACGTGCAGCACATCTAAAGGGAAATATTGACCTTTTGGTTTATTTTTCTTCATTGTCTTATGATACATGTATGGTATCAAAATTGATCGAGTCTCAATTTAAAAGTGAAATATCAACTCTTTCTATTTCGATAATTAAATTTTGGGAAAATTAAATATACGTACTTATATATGGCGACGAACGGTATGATCCTTCTCTATATCTGGCGTGACATATCTGGCGCTTTTATTTTTTTTAGGACATTGCTGAAGTCATTTTTTCTTTTGAAGGCAAACAAATCGCCGACACTAAATCGGTCGCCGTTGGGTGCATAAATGAACCTCCTATTTCATTGCCACTTTTTCGATTGTTTGTTGATTGTTTTGGAAAGGTGGCTCTTTTTATTGATAGGCAAAAGCATTGTATTATATACAGTCAGAGACCAAACTATATAAAACTCCTAATGTTGAAAATAAATGAACCATTATGGCAATTGTTTTCAAAATTGAGGGTCGCAACCAGACTTGTGCCTGGATCCCGAAGTTGGATCTAGGATCCCAGTGGATCCCTCTGCGTAAAATGCATGAAGATCTGGGATCTTCCAGGATCCCTCGGCGTAAAATGCTTCAGGATCTGGGACCTCAGTGGATCTCTAATTTAAACGAGCCTCAGATCTTGAAACAACTTGCAGGGACTGACAACAAAATGTGTGGTATTGTATTCGAACAAATGTATTTTGCGTATGTAGTATGCACTATGTAGATAATTAGTACCTTCAAATTATCTTGCACCAATTAGCAAACATAGAGAATGTAATGAATTCTCCCATATGATAAAATTAGCAAGAAGTGGGTACCTACCGGCGTGCCTGGATCCCGAAGTTGGATCTGGGATCCCAGTGGATCCCTCGGCATAAAATATATCAGGATCTGGGATCTGTGTGGATCCCTCTGCTTATTGTGTGCCTGTATCTGGTGTCCCATGTGGGTCCCGGGACACAGGACACATATATCCGGATATCAGCTGGATCCCGGGATCCAGACACGTGTCTGGTCGCAACCAAACTAGGCCGCCGTTGGGTGCATAAGTTAATTGCTAATTTAGTTACCTTTGTATTCAATGTGTGTTGATTGTTAAGGATAGTAGGGCACATAATCACAATAGACAGAGTGCAAGACATATTTTCCATACCATTTCGTCAAAAAGCAATACCGTGTTTTGGTGGGACCGAAATTCGTTACCAAGTACTCGAGAGTACCGGTCGTTAGAAGTGTGGAACGCTTATCAACTTTAACTTGAAATGTCTCTCGGTAGGAATTTGTATATGCAAAATGCGATCACTTTAGAACACATTTTGGTCTCGTCTGTCGATTCAAAGTATTGAGCCTTTCACACAGCCCATTTGTGTGCGGAAAGGCCAATATTTCCCTTTCAGAAAAGTAAATCGTCTTGCTATGTTTACAAACAAATTCCCTCTATTCACCCGTGATAAACATGTGAGGATAAAGCATGTCCTACATTCCCTATTCCAACATGCAGGTATATATATATATATATATATATATATATATATATATATATATATATATATATATATATATATATATATATATATATATATATATATATATATAGCAAAAACGCAGCCGTCTGAGCCTAATAGCCTGTCTCGCTCACAGCTGACGTCATCACCCTTCCGAGCTGACGTCATCATCTGTTCAGTAACGCAGTCGGCATCTTTCTCTATGCGGCAGAAGCTGGGCAAAAACGAGATTTGTATCGAATCTGACACTGACGGCGCGAGATCTAGCTCTCATCCACGCGTGAATAACTTGCGTCTCGTTATTAACTCGCGCACTGCCGAACACGACTCGGCTTTGGGCCGAACACGACCTGCAGGGAGGGGGCTGATTTTCGCCCCCCCCCCTCATGAGATCTCGAAAAGTACGCTACGTAGCGACAAGCAGAAAACGTCATTTGATAGCTTGATACAATTTCTATCGAAAGTATTTCAGTATTGTTTTAGGTCAGGTCAAAATTGAGGTCACCAGAGAGAGGTCACCAACGGTCAAATGTTCCAGTTTTGTTTTCTCTCCAGTTTTAGGATATCGCTCCAGAAATTCCCATATATCTCGGAAACTATACTAGTTAGAAACAAACGGAAAAAAAATCAACGCCAGCCAGTGAAATTTTCAATCGACGAAGTGTCTATAAAATTTATCTCAGTTAAATATTTGAGGCTCCAGAGGTCATTTTTGTGTGCAAAATTGTGCTTCGCTATTAACTTTTTACTTAATAAAGATAACGGAAAACTTTTTACTACATTGTGTTTATCTCATCAAGGTGCTTCGTATGATATACATGGTAATATTGTTAAGTCAACTTGAAAATTTGACCTCAGGTCAAGGTCAAGTGATGACCCAAGTAGGGCATGCTGCATATGGGAAGACGTGTCTCGAATATACAAATACATTTCTGTCTGTTTTACTTCTCTATCTGCATTATGTCGGGAGTCATTGACAAAAAAGTGATGGTGACCTCGCATGACCTCAAATGACCCCATAGGGGTCACTGAACAAAACTTACACTTGGATCATCAAGAATATCCCATTATAACATGATCCAGAAGTAATTGGACTAATATCATGCATATCCTTGAAATTGGAAGCATTTGTATATTTCCCCATTGTCTTATTATGGGGAGGTAACCAAATTGACCTGACCTTAGGGCACCGATATCAAAATTCCGACATAAACGAATTGTAAGTACTGATGCCTTCATGAGATCCTGTTAGTTTCAAACTGATCGGTGCAAAACGCTGGCTTTGGCACAACTGCAAACATTTTTGGAGGTGTGGTCACTTGACCTGGTCTGGTGACCTGACCTGAGATGACCCGAGGTTATCTTGTTCTCAAAGTGTGCGCAATTGATGTCTTAACAGGTGTGTCAAAACCCGGCGGCGCTGCGCGCCGCCGTTGTTTCGCTATCCGCGAAAAACCTGAGGGGGTAGGGGGCGGAAATAAATCCCCTGCAGTGTGTGGGTTAAGGCAGCGGTGATTGGTGGGAAGTGCATCAGCCGTGTTAACCGCACAGATGTAACTACTGGCGGGTTTCCCTGGTGTCAACCGGACATACTTATACCGGACATATACAACCGGACCCTGCTTCCAGGCGGACAGACCTAACAAGTAACAACTGTCGTGTTGCCAGGTATACGTATAGGTTGTTGCAGGCACCCTGGAGGGGGGGGGGGGGGGGGCGGAATCCGCCCACCCCTGATGTTTTTCAAGGATAGTGCAAAGACAGAGGCGCGCAGCGCCGCCGTTTTTTGCATACTTTTTGGAAATGAACTAGCCACATTATGTAAAATGCTTGACCTAGGGTCATCTCAGGTCAGGTCACCAGACCAGGTCACGTGATGACCCCACCTCCAAAACGTTTGCGGTAGTACCGCAGCCAAAGTTTTATGCCGATCGATTTCAAACTTTCAGGATTTCATCAGGTTATAGATACCTACAATTTTTTATGTCGGATTTCTGATATCGGTGACCAAAGGTCAGGTCAATTTGTGACCGCCAACACTGTTTTGTGGATAACTATCGACATAATGAAGATAGAGAAGTGAAAACGGCACCAATGTGTTTGTCTCGTCGAGCCACGTCTCCCAATATGCAATATGACCTAGTTGGGTCACCACTTGACCTTGACCTGAGGTCAGATTTCTCAGCTGACCTAACCTGGTCAACATGGATATGATTCGAATTGCTTTGACGAGACAAACACGATGGCGTCAAACGTATTGCTTTATCTGTATTAGGTAAAAGGTTATTTGCGAAAACCAGTTTTTCCAAAAAATAACCTTTTTGACATTTGATGACCTCTGGAGCCTAGACTATTGATCTGAGCTCAAATCTGACGACACCTGTGACGATTGCATTTGTCAAAAGCTTTCGATTTTTTTTCTCGTTTGTTCCGAGCTATCATAGTTCCCGAGATATGTGAGAGTGATCGAAGCGAAGTCCTAAAACTGGAAAATCTGACCTTTGATGACCTCTGGTGACCCCAATAATGACCTGACCTAAAAAAAGACTGATATACTTTCGATAGAGCTTGTCTCGAGCTATCTAACGCCGTTTTCGGCTTGTCGCTACGCTGCGTGGTTTTCGAGATCATAAGGGGGGGGGCGAAATGCCCCCCACCCCCCGTACGGCATCCAAAGTATGACACTAATACTATTCTGTTTCACCACGGCAATTTATTACTTGGCGTAGGAAATATATTCAAAGAGAAATATTCGCGCATGCACTTACAGCCACGCGCTGATTGGCTAACGGGCGGCACTATATGTTCCGTCTGCAGACGGATAATAACGGAATATGTATACTTATGAATATGTATACTTATGAATATGTATTCGTTTCCAACATCATATTGCAATAATTCAGAGCTAAGCAATTTCGTTGTTTTGATGTGATGCTTCTGCCATGGTAATGTAGGCTCATCAGGTTTATTTGGATTATTTATTAATTAACACGCGCCCTGGAGGGGGGGCGAAATCCGCCCACCCCTCCGGTTTTTCGAGGATAGCGCAAAAACGGCGGCGCGCAGCGCCGCCGTTTTTGGTACACCTGTTTAGAAATGAACTTCCCGCATGATGTAAAATTCTTGGCCTCAGGTCATCTCAAGTCAGGTCATCAGACCAGGTCACGTGATGACCTCAACTCCAAAACGTTTGCAGTAGTACCACAGCCACAGTTTTACGCCGATCGGTTTCAATCTTGCAGGACTTCATAAGGTCATAGATACCAACAGTTTGTTTATCTCGGATTTCGAATATCGGTGACCTAAGGTCAGGTCAATTTTGTGACCGCCAACACGGTTTTATCAATAACTATCGACATAATGAAGATAGAGAAGATAAAACGGTACCAATATGTTTGTCTCGTCGAGACACGTCGCCCAATATGCAACATGACTAACTTGGGTCACCACTTGACCTTGACCTGAGGTCAAATTTCTCAGTTGACCTAACCCGGTCACCATGAATATGATTCGAAGCGCCTTGACAAGACACACGCGATGGCGTAAACATTATTGCTTTATCTTTATTAGGTAAAAGGTTATTTGGGAAAACAGTTTTGAAAACAAAATCACCTTTTTGACATTCGATGACCTCTGGAGCCTAAACTATTGACCTGAGCTCAAATCTGAGGACACCTATGTCGATTGCATTTTTCATTGACTTTCGATTGCTTTTTCCGTTTGCTGCTAACTATCATAGTTCCCGAGATATTTGGGAGTATTCGAACCGAAGTCTTGAAAACTTGAAAATCTGACCCTTGATGACCTCTGGTGACGTCAATATTGACCTGAAAAAAATAATTAACGAAATACTTTTGAAAGAGCTTGTCTCGAGCTATCTAACGTTATTTCCCGCTTGTCGCTACTTTGCGTGGTTTTCGAGATCATAGGGGGGGGGGGCGAAATCCGCCCCCCTCCAGGGCGTGTAATTATCAGAGGCCCTCCAGGGCGCGTGTTAAGCAGCCGGCCCTGGGTGTTGAGATGGCGGAAGTGGTAGAGCGCCGGGGCATAGATCCTGTGGTCGCGAGTTCGAGTCTCGTCCCTGGGTGTTGAGATGGCGGAAGTGGTAGAGCGCCGGGGCATAGATCCTGTGGTCGCGAGTTCGAGTCTCGTCCGCCACGCTTTTTGAGATATGCGGTTAAAATCAGTGATGGCCTACCCTACGCTACGCTACGCTACGGAATTACTCTATTTTGAGATATGTGGTTAAAATCAGTGATGGCCTACCCTACGCTACGCTACGGAATTACTCTACGCTACATTTGGTTTTTGGGTCAAAGCTACGCTACCAAATTACGCTACGTTATATTTTGCTACGTTACCGATTACGCTATTTTGTATTCAACGTAGCTTGGAATGTATCGTACTACGATACAAAAGATACCAGGAAAATACACAGTATAGGTAACGGTGAGTTATTTGTTCATCCAGATTTCTCACTTTGCCTATCAACCTGCCACCATGCATTTCTTTCGTGGCAGACAGTTGATAAGATATTCGTAACACAAAACATCATCATTAGTTAAAATCATTGGTGCAAAGGTCATAGCTTACCTATATCTGGACAATTCTTACTGATTGTTGCTGGTGTATGGCACCTAACCCGACATTATGCCTGTTTACCTAGCATAAACAGACTCAATTCCTAGGAAAATAGTTTCCTAGGAATTGAGACTTTTTAGCATTACTATTGAAATTTACCTAGCCCAAAAAGATTGGTTTAGTCTGTTCAAAACTGCGGTTTGAGCACGAGAATACACAAAGGTACTCTTCCATATGCTATGTTTAATCTTGTTTTACCTACTCGCAAGTTACATAGCATATGTTACATGTTATTCAATAACTTTTGGGAAAACTATGTTCCTGGATGGATGGATGTTCAGTGTTTCATGCTTATATTTCTCCAGAATATGCCTGAATGTCTCAATTCCTAGGAATAATCTGGTAGCTTATCACCTGGGACTTGGCTGTGCTGCTACCAAATGATTTCCTATGAATTGAGACTTTTTAGCTTTTTCTAATGAAATTTCCCTAGCCCTAGATCGAGGATGTCTCGCTAAATCTGATTGGTCGTCGCTTAATGTTTTAACCAATCAGCTCCAAGCTGGCTTCAGCGCGACTGCAGGTGGCGCTTCCGCTAGCAATACACTTGTATAGATGGCGGTAGTGCTGCGCATGCCACACCGTTATTCAAATTATTTAAATGGTTTTATTTGTGAGTTATTATGACCATGTTCCAATGACGTATAACGAATGGGAGTTTATGTGCATTTACTGATCTCGTGTTTATTAGTATTCTTCAGGTTTGACGTGTTAATACAGCAGTAACATAGAAAACGGTGGTTTTTCGTAGTGTTTCCTCGAGATCAATGCGCAACATTCAACTACACGCGTAAGCAAGTAGATAGTCAAATCTAGGGAAATTTCACTAGAAAAAGCTAAAATGTCTCAATTCCTAGGAAGTTATTTTCCTAGGTATTGGGAGGCTTGTTATGCTATGTAAACAGACCTATTAATGGCGGGCCAATATTGTCCTATTAACGACCATTCGCAATAGCAATAGATATAAACCAATAAAGATATCAGGCTCCCAAGTTTAACCAGCATTAACACGCGCACTGGAGAGGGGTATGCCACTAACGCGCACTTGAGAGGGATATGCCACTAACGCGCACTGGAGAGGGAGGGGGGACACCTTGTGCCCCCCATAAGATCTCCAAAAGTCTGAGAGCTATAACGATCAAACTTACAGTGTAAGTAGGTGCTACAAAGATGCTTATGCTGATGTGAGTTTTTTCTGAAATTTTGGTGACCCTAAGTCAATATCGTCAAGCTCAAACGAGGTCACGAAGGTCAAATCTGGCCAAATGTCCCTCATTTTGGTAATTTGACCTCTATAATGTCACCGGTCACCAGCAATGTGTCCAAAGTTGTGTTCGGGAGATGAACATTGACATTGGCTACTGAATGTCGTTTGAATCATCCCAATCCGACTGTTGGTTCCGAAGATATCGCTTCGCGGACCTCGATTTTGGCAGCCATCTTAATTTCAAATCCATATAACTCAAAAATATACCAACCGATTGTCCTTTTTTGGCGTCAAACGATCCGCTATTATATTGGCTTAAATGTCGGACAAAAACTACCGCCCTGATGCGCTTCGTTTTCGAGCTATTCACGAATAACATGTGGGGACACCGAAGCCTCCCCCTCTCCTCCACTGCGCGTGTTAACCCTCTCCCTACGGGAGCTTTTTCACCTTCGCCCTACGGAGGGGCTGACAGCCCCCCTGTTAACTTCCAAACCAAGCAACTTAGAGCAATGCGGTAAGAACCAGCATGTTGCCTGTCATGAGAGGAATCTAACAGTATGCGATTTTTAGGTTTACGGTCAACGGGTGACCTTCCAAGTCAAGTGAATGACCTCGGATTTACCACGTCCAGAACGGCGATTTTGCTCTTCAGAAAACCTCAAAATTAGAAATTAATAAATGTAAGTAAAAAGACATTTTCCTATACCAGTTTTGGCTCAGAAATACAGAAAGGTAATTATTTGTTCGTATCTTGTCAAACAAAAGTAAAAAAAAAGTAATTAAACAAATTACGTCATCAGTGTCTTACACTTAGGGAGCCATCACTCAGTCAAAAATGAAGATATTGCTTTGAAATTTGGCATGGGTATTGTCCATATTCAGTTCTCTTACATATATTCCGGTTTTTCTAACATCTTTGAAAATTTTGATTTTGTGGGGATTGTCCCAATTTTTTTTTTGAATTTTAGGGGTCAAAACCCCAAAATTGTGAAAATCCGAGATTGCCATTTTAAAGAGAATGCTATTTTGTATCTTTGGTTAATTGCGTTTGCAATTTCCTTTAAAACTCTGTTTTCTACCATTTTTCAAATGTTTATCTTTTTCGACCAACATGACGTCATCGAAACATGATTATCTCCCAGACTACATAAGCAATTTAATTTCAATTTTTACAGCATACGTATAATTGTTGTCAACTCATCTACCGAAAATTTCAGCAAGATGCGCCGCACGTGTAAAAAGCTATTGAAGAAAAACCTCAGTTGTGGGGGGTCAGTCAGCCCCCCCCCCGTAGGGCGAGGGTTAACTTGTCCGCCCCTGTAGCTCAGACGGGAGGGCGCTGGGCTTCAGACCTCACTCAGTGTGGCAGGCCAGGTTCAAGTCACTTCGACGCTCGCTATTTTCCCCTGATTGGGATGGCCTGCGGACGGCGCGGTGGCGGCAGTCGCGTTCAAGGTCAGGTGACACCAGAGGGCGGGGCGGACCATGTCCAGGTAAGTTCGGGTATGTAAAACTTTCGCTTTTAAATTACATCAGTTACCAGGAATTGCTAGGTCTGATGGTGGGGTCAGGGCCTGTGCAACAAGCTCTGCTTAGCGTGGAACCTGACCTCGGAAATCCGTCCCCTCAAAAGATGCTGACTGAACTTATAAACATAATTTTAAACTGAGACAAGTTGAGAGAACTTCATTTATAATACTTCAAACTCAGTGACGTTACTATTTACGAGTTTGATGGAAACTAAGTTAATTTAAAACATGTCGTAAACATCTAGGCTTTATGCAAACTTAAAGAACGCCAAAAATACTACACCGCTTTTGCTGCAAAACAAGTTCTTGGAGTTTCAAACATTTGTGACACACATTATAAGCGTCTCGACTGAGGAGCAATATTTGCCCTTAGTCAATAACTTTCGGCTGTGACGCCAGCCAACGGTGAGTTAAATCAATACTATATAGGGCGCCTTAATTACAAATAAACTTAACCGTTAATCTAACCACCGATCCACGAGAGGTTAGAACTCGACAATAAGGTTATCCATTAGCTATATATGATACCAATAAGATACCCATTACCGTCAGTAACATATGATTTGCAGGACTGCGCCACGGATGAGTGGGGGGGGGGGGGGGGGGGCAAACCAAAGTCAGGGGTCCCATTTGAGAAGGAGACTGCCTGGTTATTTTCGTGAGGACTCCTTGGAACTTGTCACGCTTATCATAGTTAGGTGCCATAGTTAGGTGCCTCCTCGAACATCTCCCGGTTGCTATTTTAATTGGCGACTCGAAACTCATTCCTAATGTCTATGTATTTTGGAACTGCTCAGTATTCAGGTATATTTGCAAGGGTTTATTTTTATGGGACCTTCCCAGGTGTCGGGGGAGGGGGCGTAATGTTTGCCCCTGCCCTCTCCCCCACTGTGGTGCCGCCCTTGATGATATGCTACGAAATACCTTGCTTAGCAGTTACGTTATTTGAATATGTATCGCTAGTACGCTACGAAATGCTTCGATTACGCTACGGAACAATTTCCTGAGCTACGTGTTACCAAAAACCATACCGTAGCGTAACGTAGGCCATCACTGGTTAACATACGTAAACAGTAAAAGACCTTCCGAAGCTTTTATTACGACCAAACATACGAACAACATCTATATACCGTCCTTTCTGTATCTACCGTCCTTTCTATGCAATTTCTAAGTAAATATATCTCACCTAAATAGTTATCCGCAGACCAATTTGCAGATGTATTATTTATCATATTTGTTTGCAGATTGCATCACCGTTTGTTTGTGGTTGAAAACGCGTTTTCTACGAATAGGCCCAACATGGCCTTCACCAGCTTCAACTTCACCTTCCATTCTCCAGAACAACGACGCTCAAAACAGATGCCAGAAAAAACACCAACAGGAACAGTTGAAAATGCAAAAAACTAACGACACAATGAATAATAAAACAATAAATATGCCACTAAAATTCGCTGACCAATCTATCCGTTGATGATTCAATAGCAATACATAGACAGTGTGTGTTCAACGGGATACCGAGAAGAACTGAAGAGCAGTGTCCACTCACCCCACTCTCCGGCCAGCGTGGGCACGAGCATGCCGAAGCTGTAGCCCCAGATGAAGAGGATCTGCACCACCACCCAGCGGCGCTCGTAGATCTTGTTGTAGGCGTTGTTGAACGCAATCATCACGAACCTTGTACAGCAGCGCAGTGTTAATACGGGTGATCCTCTGCTTATGAAGGACTTTTCAAGCAGAGAACATTTAGCGTTAAGTTAAATTAATATTTCAAATGCCCACGTGCATGCGGAACAGTCATGAAAGGACATTTTTTTTTTTTTAGTCCGAATGTTTTGTATGGATGGATTTCCGAGGTCAGGACCCACGCTAAGCAGAGCTTGTTGCGCAGGTCCTGACCTCACCACCCGATCGCGCAATTCCTGTTGGCCGGCATAATTTAGAGACGAAAGTTTTACGTGCCCGACATACCTGGACACGGTCCACCCCGCTCACTGACGTCACCTGACCTTGAGTGCGACCGCTGCCACCGGCCGCAGGCCATCCCAGTCGGGAGCAAACAGCGAGCGCCGAAGCGACTCGAACCCGAGCTGCCACACCGGGATAGGTCAGAAGTCCAGCGCTCTCCCACTGAGCTACAGGGGCGAACTGGTCACGTTACGGAGTAGGCATGCCACTGCCCTGCATTGGCGACTATGTCGGTATGATCCCATGCTCGGCCACTACAGCAGCTCGTGGCCGGTGATGGGAATAAGAGGGAATAGTCGCGAGTTCTTACCATATGGTTTGGAACATATTCCGCATCTCCGAACACTGACCTGTTGATGGTGATCTGAAACGAAACAATGGAATACATGTATGAATATCTTTCGGGAATAATTGTTACCACATACCGAGATATCCTTTCAACATTAGCACGTGCTTTTGGAAAAAGCTTTCGGCCCGCTGCGGCTAATGTTAAAGGTATTTGGGAAACGATTTTGACCTAGGTCATTTTGATTTTCCCAGACAGTTATTTAACAAAATACTGAGAGCGGAAATGCCAGAACAGAAGCGCATACGACATTATGCCATAGCAGAGCATTGTTGAACATATTTTCCGACTCTGGTGCTGTTGATACAAAAGCGTTTCTATATATGTCGCGTTTCCAATCCAAATGCAGGTGGGTCATTGCCAATTTCTAGTCTTCTCTTCTGGAATAGCTTCTTCATCTCCGGATACGTTAATGCCTAAATATGGAGAAAAGAATGGCCTTTCATTTTTACCATCATCCTCTATGCTTTATGAATTACTTTACACTTTAATTAGCTTGTATTTATGCTGTTGAGGAACGTTAGCGGCATGCGGTAAATAGCTTCCCACCCTTGCAGGGCAGTGTCATGCCTATCTCCGTAACGTGACCAGTGACCACCCTGTCCAATGACGTCACGGTTCGATGACGTCACAGTCGCGGTTTCCACCAATGGGGTGGCCGAATCAGGACGTTCGAGACCGGCGCGGCCGCCATGTTTGTGTGCAGAGGCATGTTCGGCATCTAAGAATATTATTGGCTTAAATGACGTCACAACTTCGGAGACGTCATGACACTTTTGAAGACGGCATAGATAGGCGAATATTCTTAGAACAATTGCATTTGCAATGAAGAAGTGGACTATACAAAATTGCAGCTGCCTTTCTATAAGCTTTCTGATTTCTACTTTCTTTATTGTAGCTATCTTGTAATCCCGTTGACGCCTGAAATACGTGCCTTTGAATTGTGTATGATAATTGATTTATATATTAAGATCGGGATGGAAGGTAAGCGAAGAGAGATTCCTCATTTTTTTAAATTTAATCAGCAATGCTTTCATGGAAGACCAAGAAAGTAGCGATGATGACGTTTTCATGAATCACGTCAACGAAGACAGTGATCATCAGCCGATGAGGTGAGTTGCTTCTTCTTCCTCTTCTCAAAATCCACCTGTTCCCGCGATATGTGCCCGCTTATTTTGTCGCCGTTGCCAATATCGTCGAA
The DNA here is from genome assembly GCA_036785665.1 of Chirona hameri. Classification (NCBI taxonomy): domain Eukaryota; kingdom Metazoa; phylum Arthropoda; class Thecostraca; order Balanomorpha; family Balanidae; genus Chirona; species Chirona hameri. The sequence goes on from JAXIVJ010000650.1 coordinate 90,668, forward strand.
ATTGTATTCCGAAATCAGACACATGCAGACAATTTTTGGCTTAGACATTCTGAGAGCATGATGGGAGATGACGTCATAGTTTCTGACGTCATTCGCCGGTTAACCTCCGCCCAGGCTCAGTGCGCCTTACTGCACATGCGCAGTCGAATATTATTAGATGCCGAACAGAGGCCTATTCGGCATCTAATAATATATATAATATTAATTTGAAACATTCTAATAATTGCCGAATTATTTGTTTAATAAATAACTTTTGACAGACGCACGATCGAGTAAAACAGATTTCACCATTGTGTTCCTCTCGTCGAGACGCATCGATTGATATATTGGGTGACCTAGTTAGGTCATATACAATAATTTGCCTGACCTGAGGTCTGGGTCAACTCTTACATCAAGTGATTCGTCTCGACAAGCCGAATACAATGGTGAAAACCCCATCGCTCAATTTAGCCATTTCCTATAGATTTATACGTGTTTTCATTTTCCCCATTGACTTATAATGAGAAGGTGACGAAATCGACCCGACCTTAGGTCAACGATATAACAAAAATTGAGATAAACGAATTGTAGGTACTTATCACCTGATGACATCCTGTGAGTTTCAAACCGTTTGGTCAATCACTTTGGCTGTGGCACGACCGCAAACATTTTGGAGGTGGGGTCACTTGACTTGACCTGGTGACCTGACCTGAGATGACCCCAGGTCAAAAATTTCACACCGTGTGGGTAATTTATGCCCAAACAGCTGTGTCATATTTCGCGACGCTGCGCACCGCCGTTGAAACTCCGGTGGCAATGCCCTTGTTCTTATATATAGAGTCGAGTGATCGTGAAAAAGTTGGGAGCTTATGTAGAACCATCTTTTAAAGGAAGTGCTTGCCAATCTTAACTGACACATAGTAATTGTAATTGTTGGAAAGGATTTTAACTGTTCCACCGATCAGGCTCGTCTTGTAAGATATAACGCTGACATGGTTCCTTTCTGAAACCAACTGACACCAACTGACCATGGCGATGGAGAGGAGTGAGCATCCGACGTTCCAGTAGCGCAGCAGCGGGAACAGCACACAGATGAAGCCATCTCCGAACAGCCATTCTCCGTTGGCGAACCGGGAGATCTCGAACGGCAGAACCAGCAGGCAGAATGAGAAGTCGGCCAAGCACAGACTGCGGACAGAACAGACCGAAAACACGGTCTCGTCACCACCTGCATGCTAATCTGGGCCCTGAAAAGCCACGGGTATACTGTAGATGTTCCCGAATACGATCTGAATCTAATATGAATATAATGGAAAGAGAGTAGGTTCGTAAAACACAAACAAGCAAAGGAGATTACTGGAGCTGTACGCCATCTGCACGCGGTGGGTTGAAAGTTATCTGTCAAACCCCGCCAGCAGGTGGCACTGACGTCATGTGTCGTCGGACGCGGTCTGTCTCGCGCGCTCCCCAACCCACTCGGAAAGTATCAGGGGTCTGCCCTCGGGCCTTTGTCAGTGGCGGATCTACGGTTGGGCAAAATGGTCAATTCCCCCCGAAATCCGCCTGAAATCGGCGCAAAATGTACACATTTCCTGATATAGGAGACAATCTAAGCAACTTGTACAAAGACAAGTTAGCTTTAAATCAGCTATCAATGCATAAGCAAGCGAAATCCGATAAGTTTTCAGAATTGTGTGAGACTTTTTGGAATTTTGCCTCCCCCAAACCACTCGTTCTGGATCCGTCAATGGCCTTTGTTGTACAGTATCTACAGTAATGACATGCCCCTGTATGTTGAAGATGCTGACATCATTCAGTACGCTGATGACACCCAGGTTCTGGTCACTGGCTCAA
>JAXIVJ010000650.1:102500-150000 GCA_036785665.1 Chirona hameri
TTTTTCAGTTGAGAATGGGATACATCATACAAATTGACCTATAGTTATCCCACATGTTATATTATTGTTTTAGATAGGTAGGTAGGTACCTAGTCTAATGTCACCAGAAGCTGCAGATAAAAATGAAAATTGTCTTTTGTTTAGGGAAAAGGCTGCTGTCAGCGTCAGCACCCCTCAGATTCCTAATTGTAATGTTTTTATCTGAAAATCCAATATGTTTTGGAAAGTTATGCTTTGTGCATTATTTTGCTTGCAGAACTTGTTGAAAAGGCATTTTTTACATTTAATTTGAGGTTCATGTATTACGCTGATGGAAACCTACCACACAAAACTGAAATCCTTATTTGTTGAGGATTTGATATGATTTGAAACTTCAATTGAAAATCTGATAAATATTCAGCGAGTTACCCCACATGTCAGATTGTTGCTTTAGCTAGGTAGGCACCAAGAGCTGCGGATAAAATACGAATTATCTTTTGTTTAGGGTAAAGGCTGCCATCACTGTGAGGCACCCCTCAAATCCCTAATTATATTTTTTTATCTGAAAATCCAATGATTTTTGGAAAGTTGTAGCCTTTTGCATTACTTCGCTTGCAGAACTTGTTGAAAAGTAATATTTTGACATTTAAATTACAATCCATCTTTTGTACTTTTCCACACAACCGTTCACATCCTGTTCCCATCCCCTTTACGTCTTCACCTCCCACCCCTTCAAATCTCTGGAATGAAAGATTACACAGTAAGTTTGCTTGTAATAGATTCTGAACAGTTTTCACCACATAGGTAGGATAGCGGGTATCTGGCAGCACAAACTACCACGCTAAATGCCCTATGGTAGAAATCCCAAACTGGATTATGACAACCTTGATTATCAAACCTTGATTTTTTGTCAACATTGTGGCGTTCCTGTCTGTGTTTTCAATTATTTTGGAAGCGACAAATGTCGTAAATATTAATAATTAGATTGTATTCCCTGTATCACATTGAGCAATTCCCTATCTGCCTATGGCCTACATTCTGGCCAAGCTTGAGCTGATAACCATAGTGTGTGAGTCCACTCTTCAGATGACTAGGTGAGCTGCCTCAATTTTTGGGCTTATTTGGCAATTATTAAGATAATGAAGGAAGGATGCACTGTCAGGGACGCAGAAACTATGGTCAAGTTGGGGGGGGGGGGGGCGGAGGCATTCTTAAGTGGATTCTTGCCATGCAATGCCCATAGGCGTAATGTTCATATCCAAAATGTTGGGGGGGGGGGGGGGTTGGCTGCCCGCCCCCTGTTCCTATGCCTATGTGCACTGCCCTCACACCAAAGTCACTATTGCCAAAATCTTCATGCTTATTCCTAATGCTATGTGTCAGTATTTCCTACTTACAAGTGGGGTAAACTGAACTGAACTGAACCCTTCCTAGCCCTGAACAAGAACCAGAACATTGTCATGCTCTAGCTCTCTCCTCAATACTGACCTATAACATCATGAGTATCATGACAATGTGCATAGGTAGGAAGTGTTCAGAGTATGGGCAGTGTCCCCCTCGTAGTGTGAAAAAATCTGTGACATCAGACAGCATGTGTTCAGGATTACAGCTTAGTGGAGCATGTTGATTTCATGAGTCAGAATTTTGAGGGCTGAGGTTAAGATAGAGTTCATCATTGTCAGAATGCAATTGCATACACCATGAACATGAGCTTTGACCTCAGGATGTCCTTGCATGGTTCTACCAACCTAAACTTTGACAGACTAGGTACATATCCAAACATTGCACTCACCTGTGAAATGTTTGGATAGATGAACAAGGATAATTGTTGTATACAGATCCTATTGGACCTTATGCTGCATAATACCACGTATAGATTGTGAAGCTTGCTGTGATGGATCTAGCAATGTTTTATTGAGGATACAGGCTAACATTATGTACTAAATTGAAATTGTATGAAAGTATAAATTATCTGATCCGGTCCAATACCCCATAGTAACTGTACCTCATAGTAACTGGGGTGGCAATTGCCACCCCCAGTCATGAAGAATGCCCCCCCCCCCCCCAAGGCCTAGTGACGGCACTTTGCCACCCCAGTTAAAAAGATGCTGAAACGCTCCTCTGGGCGATAAGGTAGACACCAGCAGATGAGGCCACCTTTTCGCATGAAAGAACGCCAATCCAAATTAACCCTCGCCAGGGGCGGCGGAAGAGGGGGGGGGGGGCAGTTGCCCCCCCCCCCACAAAAAAAAAATCAGCCGAGGGGCGCTTTGTGTTTGGCATGGGTTGCGGATTCCAAGAGAACGCCAAGGCCAAGGGAAGCCAAGGGTGCCTCTGGACGCCTGAAGGGGCACTCTGGCTGCCTGAGGGAGCGCTCTGGCCGCCTGAGGGAGCGCTCTGGCCGCCTGAGGGAGCGCTCTGGCCGCCTGAGGGGGCGCTCTAGCTGCATGAGGGGCGCTCTGGCTGCATGAGGGGCGCTCTGGCAACCTGAGGGGGCGCTCTGGCCGCCTGAGGAGGCGCTCTGGCCGCCTGAGGGGGCGCTCTGGCTGCCTGAGGGGGCGCTCTGGCTGCCTGAGGGGCGCTCTGGCCGCCTGAGGGGGCGCTCTGGCCGCATGAGGGGGCGCTCTGGCTGCATGAGGGGTGCTCTGGCAACCTGAGGGGGCGCTCTGGCAACCTGAGGGGGCGCTCTGGCCGCCTGAGGAGGCGCTCTGGCCGCCTGAGGGGGCGCTCTGGCCGCCTGAGGGGGCGCTCTGGCCGCATGAGGGGCGCTCTGTCCGCCTGAGGGGGCGCTCTGGCTGCCTGAGGGGGCGCTCTGGCCGCCTGAGGGGGCGCTCTGGCTGCCTGAGGGAGCGCTCTGGCTGCCTGAGGGGCGCTCTGACTGCCTGAGAGGGGCGCTCTGGCTGCCTGAGGGGCGCTCTGGCTGTCTGAGGGGGCGCTCTGGCTGCCTGAGGGGGCGCTCTGGCTGCCTGAGGGGCGTTCCTCTGGCTGCCTGAGGGGCTCTCTGTCAGCCTGAGGGGCACTCTGGCCGCCTTAGGGGGGTGGGGCGCTCTTACCGCCTGAGGGGGCGCTCTGGCCGCCTGAGGGGATGCTCTCTGGCCGCCTGAGGAGGCGCTCTGGCCGCCTGAGGGGGCGCTCTGGCTTCCGGAGGGGGCGCTCTGGCCGCATGAGGGGGGCTCTTGCCACATGAGGGCCGCTCTGGCTGCCTGAGGGGATGCTCTCTGGCCGCCTGAGGAGGCGCTCTGGCCGCCTGAGGGGCGCTCTGGCCGCCTGAGGGGGCGCTCTGGCTTCCGGAGGGGGCGCTCTGGCCGCATGAGGGGGGCTCTTGCCACATGAGGGCCGCTCTGGCTGCCTGAGGGGATGCTCTCTGGCCGCCTGAGGAGGCGCTCTGGCCGCCTGAGAGGGCGCTCTGGCCGCCTGAGGGGGCGCTCTGGCCGCCTGAGGGGGCGCTCTGGCCGTCTGAGGGGGCTCTGGCTTCCGGAGGGGGCGCTCTGGCCGCATGAGGGGGGCTCTTGCCACATGAGGGCCGCTCTGGCAGCCTGAGGGGGCGCTCTGGCAGTGGCGGCGGAAGAGGGGGGGGGGGGGCAGGGGGAAGGAGGCAGTTCCCCCCCCCCCCAACTCGGCCGAGGGGAGCTTTGTGTTTGGCCGGGGCTGCTGGCCTGAGAGGGGGCACTCTGTCGCCTGGGAGGGGGCGCTCTGGCCGCCTGAGAGGGGGCACTCTGGCCGCCTGAGAAAGGGCGCTCTGGCCGCCTGAAAAAGGGTGCTCGGGCCGCCTGAGAGGAGGCGCTCTGGCCGCCTGAGAAGGGGTGCTCTCACTGCTTGAAAGGGGGCGCTCTGGCCACCTGAGAGGGGGCGCTCTGGCCGGAGGAGAAGGGGTGCTCTGGCCGCCTGATAGGGGGTGCTCTGGTTGCCTGGGAGGGGGCGCTCTGGCCGCTTGAGAGGGCCGCTCTGGCCGCCCGAGAAGGGCGCTCTGGCCGCCTGAAAGAGGGATCGCTCTGGCCACCTGAGTGGGGGTGCTCTAGACGACTGAGAGGGGCGCTCTGTCCGCCTGGGGGGGGGGGGGGGACTCTTTGGCCACCTGAGGGGCGCTCTGGCCGCCTGTGTTTCAAGGCCTCATCTTACATGGATTTGAAAGGAAATAGTATCCGTTCACGAAAATACATGCTAGTTTGGATCAAGCAATATGCCAAACGTTTATATTTGATACACAAAAGCGTATACTTCAACAGACCATAATTTAGCAGACTTGTAAATTGTCAGGTAGAAGCAAGGTCGATTGAAATTCTGGCGGATCTTTAGATACAAATATATGATTTAATGATCAGCAGGGCAAGAAAACATTCCCTTTCGTCAGACAAAACGGTTGTTTATATCTATGCGAAGTTAAAGTTTCATCCGATTCTATCCAGTTTATGAAACACTTGTTTATGTTCTACTTCGAATTTTCTGTGACGTTTCACGCATCCCTATTTCAAAGACAGGATAAACCATAAAACATGTTACAAGCGCTTTGTGAAAACAAAAATTGGATCCGTTAGAATGGTTTTGTTAAGAACGGTTTTTTTTTTGTCAACGTTCGTACGTGTTGTTGGAACGTCTTTATATTAGTATATTTTTGGGATCCGTTGGAACGGTTTCGTTAGAACGTTTTCTTTTGCAGCCTTCGTACGTGTTTTTGGCACGACTTTTCTTCGTATATTTTGACAATGCAAGGGGCGGGGCCGATGTGGCCGCATTTGGAAGCGTTCGTACGTGGATCCGTTGGAACGTTTTTTCTTCTCTCGTTGGAACGTTTTTTTTCTTCAGTGTTCGTTCGTGTTTTTTTCCCGTTTTTTCTCCGTATTTTTAACAATTGCAAGAGGCGGGGCCGCGCAAATACACCGGAAAACTTATTTACGACTTATCTACGAGATGGTCTGGGGGTCCGGGGGTGGAGACTGGAGACAGCTCTCCCCCCCCCCCCCCCCCCGTAGGTCACAGCGCAGGGAGCGAATGCGAGCGGGTGTTCTAAACGTGGGTCCCTGTGGCCGTAATTGCTGTAAAGTTTAGGCCAGGTTCGTATGTTATAACAATTTTGTAATTACAATTTTGTAATCACAATTTTGTAATTACATTTTTGTATTTCAATATTTTAATAACATATCGAAACCAGGGCCTGCATACACATTGCTATTTATCATGAAGGCATATAATGTTCCATCGCTCTATCTTTTGCGAATATGTACCAAACTTCTATGAACAATCAACTCTCATTTGAAAAAAAGTGCATTAAAATCGGCAGTTTAACTTGGCCCGGACGGCGAACTATTTAGTGTTCACGACTTATTAACAAAAAATCCCATCAATTTTCAACAAACAGGTATTTAATATATTATATATATGCACACATCAAACATTTATCTAAACCGTTTATTCATAATCAATCAATAAACGTTTCAGAAAATCGTGATGCATTCTGCGGATTAACTTGACCAAGGATGGCGACATATTTAGTGTATGCGATTTGTTTCATTGACCGATCAGGAACGTTGTCACGCTTCTTGGAGCACTTACTTCATTGCTGGCCCTGTGACTTGTTTACAAATAACATTCAAACCAGAGATAGTGATAGAGATAGTGATAGAGATAGATAGTGAGAGAGATAGATAGATAGATAGATAGATAGATAGATAGATAGATAGATAGATAGATAGATAGATAGATAGATAGATAGATAGATAGATAGATAGATAGATATATAGATAGATAGATAGATAGATAGATAGATAGCTAGATAGATAGATAGATAGATAGATAGATGGATAGATAGATAGATAGATAGATAGATAGATAGATAGATAGATAGATAGATAGATAGATAGATAGATAGATAGATAGATAGATAGATAGATAGATAGATAGATAGATAGATAGATAGATAGATAGATAGATAGATAGATAGATAGATAGATAGATAGATAGATAGATAGATAGATAGATAGATAGATAGATAGATAGATAGATAGATAGATAGATAGATAGATAGATAGATAGATAGATAGATAGATAGATAGATAGATAGATAGATAGATAGATAGATAGATAGATAGAGATAGATAGATAGATAGATAGATAGATAGATAGATAGATAGATAGATATAGATAGATATAGATAGATATAGATAGATATAGATAGATATAGATAGATATAGATAGATATAGATAGATAGATAGATAGATAGATAGATAGATAGATAGATAGATAGATAGATAGATAGATAGATAGATAGATAGATAGATAGATAGATAGATAGATAGATAGATAGATAGATAGATAGATAGATAGATAGATAGATAGATAGATAGATAGATAGATAAATAGATAAATAGATAGATAGATAGATAGATAGATAGTGTCACCATATGCTAGTACATCTTTTTTAATTTCCCATAATTTGATTTTTGCAATAGAAAATGTTGTTAGTTCGCTTTTAAATTGAGGCACGATCAATTTGAAACCACACATGTTCAGGGGCGGATCCAGTTGGGGGGGGGGGGGGGGGCAAAGGGGCCATCATGCCCCCCGCCCCCGAAGGTCCTGATACTATGTTCCACCCCCCCCCCCAACGGTCGGACGTACAGTTGTAAAAATGGCCTTTGCAGCAGTCAAAATCCAGCTATCCACAATTTCTCGCCGCTTCGCGGCATGACACAATGCACAATTGCTTATACAAATTTGGAAAATGGGAAAATGAATTAATTAAGTGTCTGGCAGTCTTTCCTTGGCGGTACCTAATTGCTAGCCCCAGGGGCCCTTCATAAAATATTAACTTTCAAGCGGGCTACAATTGCATGTTTAGCTAGTCTGCCGAGTTCCGAAAAAAGGCGACGCAAAGACACAGACAGGCACCCGGAAGCTGCTTCAGCGGTGCCGAGCTTGCTGGACCGAAGAGCTAATAGTGGGGACCAGGCCAGGACCATCTCCCCCCAGGCTCCTCCAGATCCACAGGGACCATTTATGCGCGGAAACGTCGTTCTTCCCCTTTGCTGCTTTCAAACCATTTGCATTGTTACTAGTTGTTTGTTACAGTTTGGTTCATATGTATACAGTTATTATTATTATATGTACTATTGAGCGCTGACTGCCACCGGTCATTGTGATTTACTATCCGAGGCTAATGTATATAAAAAAACTACCTTCATTTCAATATTTTTCATCATACCGAGATGTGTAACCAGGAAAAGGGGTTACCTGAGGCTTGGCTCCACTTACGGTCTGGCTCCAATATGAAAATTTCGTTTTCCACGACCTAAAATTAACATTTAGTGACTGCGCCCCTCCGGCCAGTGAAGGCGCCCCTCTGGCCAGCGACGGCGCCCCTCCGACCAGTGATGGCGCCCCTCCGACCAGTGACGGCGCCCCTCTGGCCAGTGACGGCGCCCCTCCGGCTAGTGACGGCGCCCCCTCCGGTCAGTGACGGCACCCCTCCGGCCAGTGACGGCGCCCCTCCGGCCAGTGACGGCGCCCCTCAGATCAGTGACGGCGCCCCTCCGGCCAGTGAAGGCGCCCCTGTGGCCAGCGATGGCGCCCCTCCGACCAGTGATGGCGCCCCTCCGTCCAATGACGGCGCCCCTCCGGCTAGTGACGGCGCCCCTCCGGGCTCCTACTAGTGACGGCGCCCCTCCGGACAGTGACGGCGCCTCTCCCGCCAGTGACCGCGCCCCCTCCGGCGAGTGACTGCGTCTCTCCGACTAGTGACTGCCCCTCTCCGGACCGTGACGACGCCCTCCGGCCAGTAACGGCGCCCCTCCGGCTAGTGACGGCGCCCCCTCCGGTCAGTGACGGCGCCCCTCCGGCCAGTGACGGCGCCCCTCCAAATAGTGACGACGCCCCTCCGGTCAGTGACGGAGCCCCTCCGGTGAGTGACTGCGCCCATCCGACTAGTGACCGCCCCTCTGCCCATGACGCGCCCCTGGCCAGTGACGGCGTCCCTCCGGCTAGTGACCGCGGGGGGGGGGGGGCGCCTCCTTCCGAACGGTGCGGGAGGTGAGGCGCCCCCCCATGCAAAATTGTCGCCAATAATGATGGCGCCCCTGTCGATCGGGTGTCGCCCCTCAGGCCTCAAGGCAATGACCTGGTCCTTGGTGAATTTCTGCGCCCGCCACCGACAGGCACTCCCTGGAATCGGACAATTAGCACTCCTAGAAGTAAATGGCGACTTAGGAACAGGATAGGCGCCACTCGAAGCAAATGCCGCCCCCCATGGAGCAGAACAGGCGCCCTACCGGACAATAAGCAAATGCCGCCCCCACGGGGTTAAACAGGCTCCCTCTAAATTGGACAAATGTACATTGCCCATTAGCAAATGCCGCCCCCATGGAGCAGAACATACGCTAGATTATCTAAACCGAACAATAGGCGTCCCCAGAAGCAAATGCCGCCCCCATACTGAGGGTCCCTGTCCAATCCAGCCAATCAAAAGTTGATATTTTTTGAAAGGGGCCTCACAAAATAAAGTGGCCGAAATCCGTAGAGTTTTTCATATCCAGGGGCAGGCTCGGATCTAGGTGGAGCTTGCCCGCCCCCCCCCCCCCCCCTCCCCGTGAGCCGGATGTCGCCCATGTATCGACCGTCAAGTGCGCCCGTAGAGCGCATCTTTTTGTATGTCGCCCCCCGCCCCTGACGGAAATTCTGGATCCGCGCGTGAGGGGAATATATATTTTTTGGGGAGGCCTCTTTCCCAGGGGCCCACCATGACTAGATTGCCCCCCCCCCCCCCTTCTGAACGTCTGGTTGTGCCCCTGGTGGCTGTAGATGATCGTAAACACAAGAAACCGAAATAAATAGCTTTAGCTTGTTACATAACTCAGAAATGTCTTAAAGATATCCTGAGATCCTTTCCTGTTCGTCGTCAGTTTTGTGAAAGTTCAATCACAGGTGGTGTTACTGGTGTTGTGTGGCGCTTCTTTGCATTATGCTTTGCTTTGCTTGCGTTATTTCTGCCGTGTTTTGCCGCGCCGCGCCATTATTGCATTTGTTTACATTCATACTTTTATTTTGCTACATGACGGTGTTTGATTGCCAATCTCAACGTTCTGCTATATTAATAATTAATAATAAGTGCTGTTCTTTCTTCATTTACTTCTTTGCGGCTAAAGGCCAGACCACTGGCGGATGCAGGGGGGGGGGCATCAGGGGCAAATCCCCTCCCCCCACAGGAATATGGGGCATTCAATACCAGTATCCCCCGCGCGTTCCCAATTTATCAAAAATCGTAAAAACTGTCCTTGCAGCAGTCAAAACCCAGCTATCCACAGTCAAAAACCGCAAAATTTCGCGCCACTTCGCCGGCATGACACAACCTTCGCAATTACTTATACAAATTTGGAAAATGCGAAAATGAATTCCATTAAGTGTCTGGCAGAGGCTCTCCTTGGCGGTAATTGGACCAAGTTACTATATGATATTCTTGATGATCCAAGCGTAAGTTTTGTTCAGTGACCCCTATTGGGTCATTTGAGGTCATGGGAGGTCACCATCACTTTTTGTGTCAATAACTCCCGACATAATGAAGACAGAGAAGTAAAACAGACATCAATGTGTTTCTCTCGTCGAGACACGTCTTCCCATATGCAACATGCCCTACTTGGGTCACCACTTGACCTTGACCTGAGGTCAAATTATTAAGTTGACTTGACAAGGTCACCATGCATATTATTCAAAGCGCCTTTACAAGATAAACACAATGGCGTAAACAGTTTTCCGTTATCCTTTATTAAGTAAAAAGTTAATAGCGAGAAGAAAAAAAAAACGATTTAGCAAAAAAAAACAGCATTTTCTCTCTTTTTTTACCTCTGGAGCCTCAAATATTGACCTGAGATCAAATTTGAGGACACCACACCGATTGCAAATTTCACTGGCTGGCGTTTTTTTTTGCGTTTGTTTCTAACTAGCATAGTTTCTGAGATATATGGGAATTTCTGGAGCAATGTCCTAAAACAGGGAAAAGAAACTGGAAAATTTGACCTTTGATGACCTCTGGTGACCTCAATTTTGATCTGACCTAAAACAATACTGAAATACTTTCGATAGAACATGTATCAAGCTATCAAATGCCGTTTTCCGCTTCTGGCTACGTAGCGTACTTTTCGAGATCTCAGGGGGGGGGGGGGGCGGAAATCAACCCCCTGCAGTTTGTGTTCGGGGCAAAGCCCCTGCAGTGCGCGGGTTAAACCTGATACTTTTGTTTTACCAAATGTTGCTGAAGTTGTGGGATCCATTGGGATCATAGCTGCAGTTATGAATTTGTGTTGTGGGATCCTATGATCCCTTGATCCTATGATCTATATGATCCTATGATCCAGGCCCCCATTTTGTGTGGGATCCACTGAGATCATAGATCCAGTCATGCATTTTTGTCATGGGATCCAGCCACCAGCAGGATCATAGATCCAACACTGTTTTTTCACTGGATCCAGTGAGATTATAGATTCTACCCTAGGATCCATGCACATGTCTGTTAGAAATATTGCTTTCATTATTATCAAACCTTCACTCAGTTAAAATTAACTTGTAGAATGCATTCTAAGCATCAAATATAAACTAGCTGGTTTTTTCTTCTTCATAATTGCAATGACATTCAAAGGCCCTGGACCAACCCAGTCAGCAGAATTACACACACACTCACCACAAGTTGCCCACCCTGAAAAATGCAAGACTTTGGAGAACTGGTACCTATTCACCTAAAAAAGGTAGCCATGAATAACTCATCTGTGCCGCCTCCTTTCTGGCCAGTCATCCCTCTACTGCGCCACCTCCCTCCGTCAGCCTACTGTGCCGCCCCACGCCCCGTGCCCTTGGTTCACCGGCGCGGTGGTACCCCTGGTATACCGGCGCAGTGGTGCCCTTGGTACACCGGCGCGGCTGTGCCCTTGGTACACCGGCGCGGTGGTGCCCCTGGTACACCGGCTGCGGTGGTGCCCTTGGTTCACCGGCGCGGTGGTCCCCTTGGTACACCGGCGCGGTGGTGCCCCTGATACACCGGCGCGGTGGTCCCCTTGGTACACCGGCGCGGTGGTGCCCCTGATACACCGGCGCGGTGGTGCTCCTGGTACACCGGCGCGGTGGTGCCCTTGGTTCACTGGCGCGGTGGTGCCCTTGGTACACCGGCGTGGTGGTACCCCAGGTACACCGCCTTGATGGTGCCCCTGGTACACCGCCTTGGTGGTGCCCTTGGTGCAAAGAACACTGAATGATTTGCGCCGCGTAGCTGCGCGTTTTTTTGCTTTATTTTGGTGTTCGGGTGGATCCAGGGGGGGGGGGGGGTCATGCCCCCCCCCCCCCTGGATCCACCACTGGAGCTGACCTCTGTTCATTAGCTCCACAGGTTGATCTGGTCATACAACAATATGCCGAAAGGGGACCTTGGGTGTTATTTTACTTTGTAAATATTTCCCGATGCTTCATGTTATACATTGTCTGATACTGATTGCTGATGCACGTTTTATCTGTTTTCAGGTATGGATGCGTCGACTTCTGGCGCCAGCGCGGCACCTTCTGGCACTGGCGATTCTCGCCTCTGAAACCTGACTGCCTCTCTGCAGCGGGTCAGGATTTTGAGGCTGCTTCGACGTCAGCAACGCCACAAGGAACAGCATCACCGAGGGAGACACTGGATCCGGCCAGTTCTGACATGCCGAGAAAAGCAGGGCGAATTTCACCTCCTTGTCGGCCAGCTCCGAAATGACCCGGCTGGATGATGCGAGTGCGATCTTATCCCAGGGCGTCGCTCGTGGGACCGGAGGTGGACAACAGGCGCGTATTGAACTATCGCCTCAGCCGAACGCGCCGCTGCGTCGAGAACGCGTTCGGAATCATGTCTCAGCGCTGGCGCAAAAACCGAGGGACGGTGGGCTGCGCGCCGGAGAGGGTGGCGACGCTGGTGAAGGCGACCTGCGCCCTGCACATGTGGCAACGAAAGGTTGAGGCCGCTGGCGTCGGACGCGGCTCTGCACTTGTGCCGGATGAGCATGATGCCGAACCTGCCCAAGACATCACCAGGGCTGGCATCAACACGCACTCGCGTGAGGCCCTGGTATCCGCCAGGTCCTGACGGACTACGTGAATGGTGCCGGCACTGTGTAGTGGCAGCGCGCGCCGCGCGGCCACAGGTCTGAACTAACTCTGCATTGACGGAGCAGCTGAGGCAAAACAAAAACTGAGCTAGTGTTTGGTGGTAGCGTGTGGTAGTGTGTTGATAATTTATGATTGGGTGTTCATAGTGTGCTGATAGTGTATGTTAGTGCGATGACTGAGATAAGTACAGAGCCACAGTTAATTTCTGTTTGTGCTCTGCTCTGTGTACTATGCTGAAGTTCATTCGTGTCTGTATGATGCGTCAGTTCTAGCAAATCGGACGCTGTTGTATTGAAGTAACAAGTATGGTGATTATCACAGCAGCGGCCCTCACCAAAGTGCAGCTAGAATAATGGGTGCAGGTTGTTATCGCCAGCACGTCTGATCTGCAGACCCGTTGTGTGCTGGGCCCAGCCACGGCTTGTGTACTGCTAAACACCAATAGAGAACGCCATCTCATTATACACGTCTGCTCTGCCCACCAGCTGCTGCCCGGGAACGATTGCACTCGAAGTTTAGAAGTTCAAACAAATGTAATTGATATGTTCTGTTGCATATCTGCAGCACTCAGTGCGGTGGGGGAGGGGGCGGAGGTGGGTAGAATTTATCGTAGCCATCGGTTTCCTAATCTGCTCCCCCGCACACATTGGACATAATTATGGATACCACGCACCGAATATCATACACGACAATTTTAGACTCAAGCATTGCCCTCATGAGCCTAGTAGTCTAACTCGAATGTCATCTCATGGGCAGACCCAGAACGGGTGTTTTTAGGTGTGTGTGTGTGTGGGAGGGGGGGGGGGGGGGTCTCCCAGTCTCTCCCAGTCTTCTGAAATCTCATCGGATTTTACTTGCTTATACATTAATAACTGATTTGGTTTTTAACTTAGTAAAAGCTGCTTAGATTTTCTTATCAGAAAATGTGAAAATTTTGCGCCGATTTCCGGCGTTTTTTTGGGTGGGGGGGCAATGACCCCTCCCCCCACACACACACACCTCTGGATCCGCCCACGTGTCATCGAACTCCTAAATTGAAAACTGACCAATATTAGGCTTGGAAGCAGGCTCTGAAAGGCCCCATCTTCACATTCAGTCATGCTGATTTTTTTTCCGAAATAAAACGACGATAACAGGTCGACAACTCCAAGATTGTTAAAAAAATGAACATCTCTACAACACTGCGACCTTTCCCTCAATGGCCGAAACCACGATGACGTCACGCAAAGCGACAGGTAGCATTTGGCCAACTATTAGGGCGATCGGCGAGATTCGGCCGGTTGCTGAGCAATTCCTGGGAACTCTCACCAACACTATGCAACAGAACCTGTTGTCGAGCAACCGGTTGCCGAAATGTGTGTCGAGATATTCCCCGTCTAACCTAAGCTTTACTCATTCGACTTTTATACGGTTGACTTTTATCTACTTGACTTTTTACCATTTGACTCTTGGCATGCTGATTTTATACCATGTCAAGTGTCGACTTCATACTCATTTGACTTCTATACTTTTATACCATCGTTTTTTTTTCTCGAATTTTTAGTATTTGACTGTTTAATTTTTGCCATGTTGACTTTTTACCTAGTCGACTTTTATTCGTTCGACTTTGATCTATTTGACTTTCACGTTTTTTGGTGAAAATTCACGTTTTACTAGTTTTATAGAAAACTACTTGGGCCAGATATTTCATTTTTTTGCTCCAAGTAGACTCAACGACGAGGGGTGATGCCAGGTTAACAAAAAAATCATCCCTTTGGGCTGCCAGATGGCGTAGACATGGGGGCGGCCAAGTGACCCCGCCGGCCAAATCACCCCATTCTCCCCTACTCGTACCACGGTCTTACCTTGCTGAAACGAATGATTTCGACGTCGTAACCCGAGTTAATTGCCAGTGACCTGGTGACCTGTGGTGATGTTCACCAACGTGCCACACGGAACGCTGACCACCTTGTTACGCCGGCGATTCGATCGGAGTCGGGCAGGCGCCGGTTCAAACATTCAGTTGTCACCGCGTATAACGCTTTGCCTTCCGAGATCCGATGCCTCGGAACAAACCGGTTTAAGAAGGAACTGAGACAGCTGCGGCCAGAGTTAACCAGAGTTCTAACGCGGCGAAAAAAGTGGGAGCATGTAACGCCCCCCCCCCCCCCATAGCAAGTGACGGGTTAAGGCCGTCACTAGCCAGAGCGCGTGGCCGGCGCCACCGCGGGGGACGCGGGGGACGGATCCCCGCTATTTTAAAATAACGGGGTACAGTACCCCGCTATCACGCTATCCTTTCCAAATGCTTTGACGTCATCGACCACTCAAAGCTTCTTTCCAAACTTCAAGCCTATTGTATCGATCCGACCTATCTGTTTCTACCCAATCTGTTTGTACAACTGGTGGGCGGGAAACCGACTCCTTTCCAGTCCTCTCCCCAATCCTATGGGTGTTTTCCAAGGTTCCTTACTTGGCCCGCTCCCTTTCCAGATTTTCGCCAACGACCTCCCCTCTTTGCCCCTGAGGCGCACGTGGTGCAGTACGCTGACGATACCCAAATTTTACCCTCTGGCAAAAAAGACTCCCTCCCTCAGTTTATTGCTACCATGGAACAGGTTTTATAAATCTTTGGATGCCTGGTTCCACTCCCACGGTTTGAAGGTCAACACCGGCAAAACTGAACTTATTGTATTTGGCTTCCGTCAGAATTGTCGTGGCTTAGCAGGGCCTATTTTAACATGTTAACTGGGGGGGGGGGGGGGCAAATGCCCCCCCCCTCCCCCCAGTGAGCCGTTTTGCCCCCTAGTCAAGAAATGTTGCCCACCCTGATTTCAAATCCAATGCAAATGCCATGATATTCCTAAGTTGTAGTATTTCCCAGCCAAAATAAGTATCTTTAAGTTATTTCCGGAATATCTCGAATTTCAATATCCTTTGAACAATTGCTCATTAGCGGCAGAGTAGGGGAGATCGGGGATTGTTGGATCAGAAACGTCGCCACACAATTTTGAGTGGGTGGGGGCAACTGCTGAGTCGATTGTGTTGAAATTTGGCGTGTGGTTAGGGATCTCTGAGCAAAATTTTAGCCCCCCGCCCCCATTCTCGAACCCTAGATCCGCTAGTGGGTCCCGGCACGACACGGATGTTGATGTAAGGGCAACTGCCCATCGCCTAATTACTATTATTATTAGATGCTGACATTAGCGGCAGAGTGGAGGAGATCGGGGTTGTTGGATCAGGAGCGTCGCCACACAATTTTGAGTGGGTGGGGGCAACTGCTGAGCCGATTGTGTTCAAATTTGGTGTGTGGTTAGGGATCTCTCAGCCGCCACTTTCCCACAAGTCAGGGGTGGGGGTGCTTCTGCACGTGCGCACGTGTGCACCACGTATTTGTATCTCAGAAACTACTTCCCTGATCGAGTTGGAATTCACCATACATTTCCTTCGCGTTCGCTCGATCATCGCCAACTACGGCGCCTTACTGGTTCAGTAAAACAAAAGTTATGGAAGAAAAATGACGAATGCGGAATGACTTCAGGGTGAATAGATTTTACCTCGTGGAGATCACAGGATACAAATACTACATGGATTTGGCGGATCCAGAACGGGTGTTTTTTTTGGGGGGAAATAAAAGTCACACAATTCTGAAAATGCATTGGATTTGGCTTGCTTATGAATTGATAGCTGATTTAACCCTCGCCCGGGTAGGGGGTGGATGCCACCCCCTCGGTTTTTCAGAAATAACTTTCGTAGTTCCCAACCGATTACGATGAAACTTTTAGTACCCTACTTTTGAACAATTTGACACATACTCTAATTTTGATGTCTAACCCACATGACCGGTGACCTATGACCTGTTTCTCAAGGTCATGCATGCACAACTGGCGTCCCGTAGTATCGATGCTTGTAACTTGTGCAGTTTCCGAGTGTTTGTTGTTCAGGAGCATATGTACAGGTGTTTTCAGGTGACAGTTGTGGTTTCCACTGAGATTGTGACCTCGATTGACCTTTTCAAAGGTCAACCGAGGTCATTGACCTCAGATGACTTTTGTTTGGCTTCTGGCGGTTTCTAGGACAGTTTGTGACGCTGATTTCAAATTTGGGATCCATTTCACACAATTATATGTTCCACTGAGGTCATGGGCTTCCACAGGTCAACCGAGGTTACTGACCTCAGATGACCTGACATGACCTTTTTGGAATTTGGCAGTTTCTATGACATTGTGTGATGCTGATTTCAAATTTGGCACCCATTAAGCATTATGATATGCTCATTCACGATTCTAGATCGATAAAATTCAAATTATAAGCATTTGCAATTTGTATGACTTTTAGGTCATTGACATGACCTCAGAGGTCACCTAATGACCCAATACTTTAAAATCGGATATCAGCGGCTTCTTCTTGTCACAAGCAACACGCTCGTTTTTTAATCGAAGCGAAACGCTAAGGGGGGTCGTACCCCCACCCACCCGAACACGTAGTGATTTTGCCCTACCCGGGCGAGGGTTAACCCTCGCCCTACGGGAGCTTTTTTCACCTTCGCCCTACGGGGGGGGGGGGGGGCTGACAGGCCCCCTGTTAACTTCCAAACCAAGCAACTTAGAGCAATGCGGTAAGAACCAGCATGTTGCCGTCATGAGAGGAATCTAACAGTATGCGTTTTTTTAGGTTTCAGGTCAATGGGTGACCTTCCAGGTCAAGTGAATGACCTCGGATTTACCATGTCCAGAACAGCGATTTTGCTCTTCAGAAAACCTCAAAATTAGAAATTGATCAATGTAAATAAAAAGGCATGTTCCTAGACCACTTTTGGCTCAGAAATACAAAAAGGCTAATTATTTGTTCGTATCTTGCCAAAAAAGTAAAAAAAAGTTATTTTTAAAACTGACGTCATCGGTTTCTTACACTTAGGGAGCCATCACTCAGTCAAAAATGAAGATATTGCTTTGAAATTTGGTATGGGTATTGTCCATACTCAGTTCTCTCACATGTATTCAGGTTTTTCTAATATCTTTGAAAAAAACTGATTTTGTGGGGATTTTTCCCAAAAAATAAGTTTGTATTTATTTTAGGAGTCAAAACCCCCAAATTTTGCAAATCCGAGATTGCCATTTTAAAGAGAATGCCATTTTGTATCTTTGGTGAATTGCGTTTTCAATTTGCTTTAAAACTCTGTTTTCTAAGATTTTTCAAAAAATTCTCATTTTTTTAGCAACATGACATTTTTTTAGCAACATCAAAACATGATTATCTCCCAAACCACTTAATTAATTTCAATAAAATTTTTACAGCCTACGTATAATTGTTGTAAACTCAGCTACCAAAAATTTCAGCGCAATGCACTGCATGTGTAAAAAGTTATTCAAGAAAAACCGCAGGGGGGCTTGTCAGCCCCCCCGTAGGGCGAGGGTTAAAGCTAATTTTCCTTAGTAAAGGTTGCTTAGATGTTCTTCTATATCAGGAAATGTGTCAATCTTGCGCCGATTTCAGGCGGTTTGAGGAGGGGGGAGGCAATTGCCCATTTTGCCCAACCGTAGATCCGCCACTGGATCTTTGTATTTTGCAAAAGATGCGGGACTCTGGTGAAAATTGGGCAAATTTAGCCATTTCCTTTGGATTTATATGCATTTTCATGTTTCCCCAATGACTTATAATTGGGAGGTCACAAAATAGACTTCACCCTAGGTCACCGATGTGAAATCATCCGAAATAGCAGAATTGTAGGTGTTTATGACCTGATTGAATCCTGTGAGTATCTAACTGATCGGTCAAACAATGTGGCTGCAGCACGACCTTACATTTTTGGAGGTGGGATCACTAGACTTGACTTGGGACGTGACCTGAGGAGACCCGAGGTAAACAAATTAACAGGATTTGGGCAATTGATAGGCAAGCAGTTGTAACAAAAATGGCGGAGCGAAATGGCGTCGTTTTCCGCTATTTCTAAACAAAACTAAGGGGGAGGGTATGCCCGCCCCTGGATCCCCCACTGGCAGATCCAGGGGGCGGACATGAGGTGCAAATGTCCCCCCCCCCCCCGCACAGGAATCTGGGGGCGGGGCATGCAATACAAGTATGCCCCTCACCCCCCCCCCCCTCCTACGCGTTCCCTGCACTGAACGTGAAAACAATGATCTTAGGAGAAAACTTCATGAAATCAGAAGTTTTTTTCTTCTCTCAAGTGATTGAATTTGAAGTTTTTATGTATCTCTTGCTTTCAATGATAGACAAAACAGCGCACCTGATCCAATTCAAGCAGCTCCGGTGACACGCGCCCTGCTGGGGGGGGGGGCAGATTCTGCCCCTTCCCGGATTTTCTCAATAACTTTACAACTGCATAGATATCAACATAAAACTTCCAATACCTTATTATGCATCAATTCTACGTCTTCTTACCAAATTTCAATGACATTAATGAAGTATCTTGGGAGATAATAACGTTTTAATGACGTTATGTAATGCCAATTTTAGTGAGAAAAAAAGTTTGACAAATTGTAAAAAATAGATTTCAAAGGAAATTGCAAATATAAAACGTGGATAGAAAGGAAATGACATTCTCTTCCAAATGGCTATCTCGGATTTGTGATTTTGTGTCTGTTGACTCCCCAATTTGTTTTTATCGGAAAAATGTCCACAATTTGTTTTTGTGAATTCGAAAAGTGATTTGTTAAGCTCGAATACTAAAATAAGGTGAACGGCCCAAATCCGCGGAGGAAAACAATGGGGGTACCTTTTTGCCACAAAAAGATGCCCCCAAAAATGTTTTGCCCCCCCCCCCTCCCCCAGTGGTTTTCCCTTAAAATAGGCCCTATGGCTTAGTCCAGATCTCCATTCGATTTCGCGAGGATACGATCCGTGAGGGCCCTTCGATGAGGAACCTTGGCGTGGTGTTCGACAAGCACCTCACCTGGGACTCTCACGTGTCTGCTCTCGTCAAAAAATGCAACGGTATCCTCATCGACCTGTCCCACGTGCGTCATCAGATCCCGCCCGACCTTCTGCCTACTCTGGTCAATGCCTTGGTCCTCTCGCACGTCCGATACTGTCTTGCTGCCTTTGGAAACGGGTCAGATAAAAATATACAGCGCCTCCAAAAGATCCTCAATTTTGCGCTGCGCGTTGTCTCTGGCCGTCGCAAATTCGACCACATATCGGACGTGCGAGACGAACTGGGCTGGCCTACCGCCCGCCAGTTGTACGAACTTAACTCATTGAATTTTCTGCACAAAATTCGCTGCACCGGGGAGCCAGTGGCTCTTTCCTCTCAGCTTCAGGTCAACTCTGCTCTTCGCTCTCGAACCACCCGGCAGGACGCAGATATGGCTCTCCCGCGCGTGAGAACCGAAGCAGGCAGGCGGCGCCTTCTTTTTTGTACGGCGCAGGTATACAACCGCCTCCCGCTGGAGATTCGCGATTTATCCCTGGGGGCTTTTAAGCGTGCAGTGTCCGAACTTTTAGTTGTGTGAAGCGAGGAAAATGAGTGTGTGACTGCGTGTGTGTGTGTGTGTGTGTGTGTTTTTTTATTTTCTATAGCCTGTGTGCACTTTTATATTCATCTGATCTTATTGTGTGTTGTATACCGAGTGTCTTTTAACATGTCTCTCTTCTTAACCCTGACCCGACACTCGGAATAGCCATTTTAAAATGGAGTGTTTTAATTGTTTAATATAATACAATACAATACACGATTCATGTGATCGGACTGCCTTATTGGGAGTGGAGAGCCTGCGTTACTTTTTCTACACCATCGTTCCTGAGCAACTGAGTGACGAGTGAACACCCAATGGTACTTTGATTCGAGACGCACCGATACAGAACGACGGTCGAATTATGCTATATATTTAATTTGTATTATTAGGTTAAGTGCGCTTCATTGGTTTTATGTGAGGTGGGACTGACTTCAGTCGCATGCAGTGCACTGGCTAGATACCAAATAGAGCTCGGGTCAGGGGAGTTAACTGCATCGTGTTCTTGGGAGCGAGGTTGAGGCGTTTAAACACTCGAACGCTGAAAAGCAATAGTTTTGCCCAATCTTCGAGAGCATCACTGACGCTCGCTCCGACACCACGTGTCCTGACTTCCTCGCATGTCACTGTCAACACTGTCAAACGTTCCTGAATGAAGATCTCGCAAGCATATCAAAAGACAATCTTAAAAAGATGGCGCAGATTGTGTTTTGAGTGTAGCTATGTAATTTGTTTTTGGAAATACAGACGATAGAGGGAGCTCGGGACAGGTAAGCTCGGATCAAGATAAGTCGGGTCAGGGGAGCTCGGCTGACGGTTAGGGAGCCCGGGTCAGGGGAGCTCGGCTGACGGGACGGAGCTCGGATCAGGGGGCTCGGCTGACTGGACAGGGGAGCTCGGATCAGGAGAACGCGGGTCAGGGGAGCTCGGCTGGCAGGTTAGGGAGCCCGGGTCAGGGGAGCTCGGCTGACAGGACAGGGAGCTCGAATCAGGAGAACTCGGATAAGGGGGCTCGGCTGACGGGACAGGGGATCTCGGATCAGGAGAACTCGGGTCAGGGGAGCTCGGCTGGAAGGTTAGGGAGATCGGATCCGGGAGCACGGGTCAGGGAGCTCGGTCAGGGGAGTTCGGGTCAGAGGAGATCGGGTCAGAAGAGCTCGGGTTAGGGGGCTCTGGTCATGGGAGCTCAGCTGACGAGCCAGGGGAGCTCTGGATCAGGAGAGCTCGGGTCAAGGGAGATCGGGTCATGGAGCTCGGGTCGGGTGGTTCGGGTCAGGGAAATTGGGTCAAGGAAGCTTGCGTCAGAGGAGCTCGAGTCAGGGGAGCTCGGGCTAGGGGAGCACGGGGCAGGGGAGCTCGAGTCAGAAGACCTCAGCTGACGAGCCAGGGGAGCTCAGGTCAGGGGAGCTTGGGTCAGGGGAGCTCGGGTCAGGGGAGCTCGGGTCAGGGGAGCTCGTGTCAGAGGAGCTCGGGTCAGGGGAGCTCGGGTCGGGGAGTTCGAGTCAGGGAGCTCGGGTCAGGGGAGCCTGGGCCAGGGAAGCTCAGGTCAGGGGAGCTCGTGTCAGAGGTGCTCGGCTGACGAGCCAAGGGAGCTCGGGTCAAGGAGTTCGAGTCAGGGAGCTCGGGTCGGGAGCTCGGGTCATGGAGCCTGTGTTAAGTGATTGGGCCAAGGGAGCTCGGGTCAGAGGAGCTCGGCTGACGGACCAGGAGAGCTCGAGTCAGGGGGAGCTCGGGTCATGGAGGTCGGGTCGGGGAACTCGAATGAGGGAGCTCGGGTCAGGAGAGCCTGGGTCAGTGAGCCTGGGTTAGGGTGCTCGAGTCAAGAGAGCTCGGGTTAAGGGAGCTACGGTCAAGGGAGCGCGGATCAGGGAGCTCGGGTCAGAGGAGCTGAGATCCGAGACGTCCCTCGACAAGAGAAACGGCGTGCTGCGAGTTATGTTTGTTACAAGGCTTATTCCCAGGAGTGGAATATTAACTGCTTCTAAAAATGATAAAATAAACATTGAGATGACACAATTATAAGCGGAATGTAGGTGAACAATATCAATCAAAAACTAAAATTACTTATAACTTGTGCTGCTCGCGACAGAATACAGCTCTCGGCTGTCCCCACGCTATTAAAAATTGGTGGCACCGCCCCTGCCAGAGCGGAGCCGTCACAAGCCAGAGGGATGCCAAGCGTCATCGTTAGCTGAAGAAGCGCTGACTCCAGCCGAAGGGACGTCATTCATTAGTTTAGTACCTAGGTACTAGACATGGTCAGCCTGCAGCCACTAACCGGGGAGCGCTGTCCTTAACCGGGAGGGGGGGGGGGGGTATAATTCGGGCGCCGCGTATCCAATGGGAAATGGCGTCTCCTGAATGGCGTTATTGTTATTCGGGCATGAGAGGTCCAGCATATCCGTATCATCGGTACGCTGCTACGTATATTTACACAACGGCCCTGGTTATTCAGATTTTCACACGGTACTCACAAACTGGCCCTCGGTTTTCACGATTTTCACACGGTACTCACACACCGGCACTCGCTATTCACGGTTTGCACACGGTACTTACACACCGGCCCTCTGTTTTCACCTTGGCACTCGGTTTTCAAGGTCATTCTTACACCATGATGCCTCGTGATATTTGGCAGTCAAAACCCCTGGGAGAGATTCAGGGCCTATTGCCTTCCCATCAGCAAATTTGCAAAGCCCTACAACTGTCGGAAGACCCGGCACTCGGTAGTGACGGTACAGCCATGGCACTCGTTTTGCACGGCTCGCACGTATAGGTGTGTGTGTGTGTGTGTGTGTGTGTGTGTGTGTGTGTGTGTGTGTGTGTGTGTGTGTGTGTGTGTGTGTGTGTGTGTGTGTGTGTGTGTGTGTGTGTGTGTGTGTGTGTGTGTGTGTGTGTGTGTGTGTGTGTGTGTGTGTGTGTGTGTGTGTGTGTGTGTGTGTGTGTGTGTGTGTGTGTGTGTGTGTGTGTGTGTGTGTGTGTGTGTGTGTGTGTGTGTGTGTGTGTGTGTGTGTGTGTGTGTGTGTGTGTGTGTGTGTGTGTGTGTGTGTGTGTGTGTGTGTGTGTGTGTGTGTGTGTGTGTGTGTGTGTGTGTGTGTGTGTGTGTGTGTGTGTGTGTGTGTGTGTGTGTGTGTGTGTGTGTGTGTGTGTGTGTGTGTGTGTGTGTGTGTGTGTGTGTGTGTGTGTGTGTGTGTGTGTGTGTGTGTGTGTGTGTGTGTGTGTGTGTGTGTGTGTGTGTGTGTGTGTGTGTGTGTGTGTGTGTGTGTGTGTGTGTGTGTGTGTGTGTGTGTGTGTGTGTGTGTGTGTGTGTGTGTGTGTGTGTGTGTGTGTGTGTGTGTGTGTGTGTGTGTGTGTGTGTGTGTGTGTGTGTGTGTGTGTGTGTGTGTGTGTGTGTGTGTGTGTGTGTGTGTGTGTGTGTGTGTGTGTGTGTGTGTGTGTGTGTGTGTGTGTGTGTGTGTGTGTGTGTGTGTGTGTGTGTGTGTGTGTGTGTGTGTGTGTGTGTGTGTGTGTGTGTGTGTGTGTGTGTGTGTGTGTGTGTGTGTGTGTGTGTGTGTGTGTGTGTGTGTGTGTGTGTGTGTGTGTGTGTGTGTGTGTGTGTGTGTGTGTGTGTGTGTGTGTGTGTGTGTGTGTGTGTGTGTGTGTGTGTGTGTGTGTGTGTGTGTGTGTGTGTGTGTGTGTGTGTGTGTGTGTGTGTGTGTGTGTGTGTGTGTGTGTGTGTGTGTGTGTGTGTGTGTGTGTGTGTGTGTGTGTGTGTGTGTGTGTGTGTGTGTGTGTGTGTGTGTGTGTGTGTGTGTGTGTGTGTGTGTGTGTGTGTGTGTGTGTGTGTGTGTGTGTGTGTGTGTGTGTGTGTGTGTGTGTGTGTGTGTGTGTGTGTGTGTGTGTGTGTGTGTGTGTGTGTGTGTGTGTGTGTGTGTGTGTGTGTGTGTGTGTGTGTGTGTGTGTGTGTGTGTGTGTGTGTGTGTGTGTGTGTGTGTGTGTGTGTGTGTGTGTGTGTGTGTGTGTGTGTGTGTGTGTGTGTGTGTGTGTGTGTGTGTGTGTGTGTGTGTGTGTGTGTGTGTGTGTGTGTGTGTGTGTGTGTGTGTGTGTGTGTGTGTGTGTGTGTGTGTGTGTGTGTGTGTGTGTGTGTGTGTGTGTGTGTGTGTGTGTGTGTGTGTGTGTGTGTGTGTGTGTGTGTGTGTGTGTGTGTGTGTGTGTGTGTGTGTGTGTGTGTGTGTGTGTGTGTGTGTGTGTGTGTGTGTGTGTGTGTGTGTGTGTGTGTGTGTGTGTGTGTGTGTGTGTGTGTGTGTGTGTGTGTGTGTGTGTGTGTGTGTGTGTGTGTGTGTGTGTGTGTGTGTGTGTGTGTGTGTGTGTGTGTGTGTGTGTGTGTGTGTGTGTGTGTGTGTGTGTGTGTGTGTGTGTGTGTGTGTGTGTGTGTGTGTGTGTGTGTGTGTGTGTGTGTGTGTGTGTGTGTGTGTGTGTGTGTGTGTGTGTGTGTGTGTGTGTGTGTGTGTGTGTGTGTGTGTGTGTGTGTGTGTGTGTGTGTGTGTGTGTGTGTGTGTGTGTGTGTGTGTGTGTGTGTGTGTGTGTGTGTGTGTGTGTGTGTGTGTGTGTGTGTGTGTGTGTGTGTGTGTGTGTGTGTGTGTGTGTGTGTGTGTGTGTGTGTGTGTGTGTGTGTGTGTGTGTGTGTGTGTGTGTGTGTGTGTGTGTGTGTGTGTGTGTGTGTGTGTGTGTGTGTGTGTGTGTGTGTGTGTGTGTGTGTGTGTGTGTGTGTGTGTGTGTGTGTGTGTGTGTGTGTGTGTGTGTGTGTGTGTGTGTGTGTGTGTGTGTGTGTGTGTGTGTGTGTGTGTGTGTGTGTGTGTGTGTGTGTGTGTGTGTGTGTGTGTGTGTGTGTGTGTGTGTGTGTGTGTGTGTGTGTGTGTGTGTGTGTGTGTGTGTGTGTGTGTGTGTGTGTGTGTGTGTGTGTGTGTGTGTGTGTGTGTGTGTGTGTGTGTGTGTGTGTGTGTGTGTGTGTGTGTGTGTGTGTGTGTGTGTGTGTGTGTGTGTGTGTGTGTGTGTGTGTGTGTGTGTGTGTGTGTGTGTGTGTGTGTGTGTGTGTGTGTGTGTGTGTGTGTGTGTGTGTGTGTGTGTGTGTGTGTGTGTGTGTGTGTGTGTGTGTGTGTGTGTGTGTGTGTGTGTGTGTGTGTGTGTGTGTGTGTGTGTGTGTGTGTGTGTGTGTGTGTGTGTGTGTGTGTGTGTGTGTGTATATGTGATGTGTGATGTGTGATGTGTGATGTGTGATGTGTGATATGTGATATGTGATATGTGATATGTGATATGTGATATGTGATATGTGATATGTGATATGTGATATGTGATATGTGATGTATGATGTGTGATGTGTGATGTGTGATGTATGTTGTGTGATATGTGATGTGTGATGTGTGATGTGTGATGTGTGATGTGTGATGTGTGATGTGTGATGTGTGATGTGTGATGTGTGATGTGTGATTTGTGATATGTAGTGTGTGATGTGTACATGTGTGAATGTGATGTGTGATGTGTGCATGTGATGTGTGATGTGTGCATGTTTATTCCCCTCTACACTCTAGTCATTTTCTATCTTGTGGTATTTGACGAAAACATGTAATAGCCATTTTTACAGTGGATATGTTTGATATGTTTGATATGAAGTTGATACATTTTTAATGATATTTACTTTTCAAAATGACTGATTTAACCCGCGAGTCACTGGGGGGGGGGGGGATTTTTTTTAGCCCCCCCCTAGGAATATCAGGAATATCTCAATAACTAATCCAGATATCAACGGCAAAATTTCATTACCTTTCCGGGCATCATTTTTACACCTTTTAAGAAAAAAAATGAAAAAAATCGTCAGACATTTTTCGAGATATAGTGAATTTAGTGACGTCACTAAACACGATTTTAACACCAAAATCGGCTAAACTTTGCCAAGCCGCACAAATTCTGCATTTGAAGCAAAATGCAATCCAAAAACCCTAAAAGGTAGAAAATTGCAAGGGCTACAAACCAGCTATCTCGAAATAATAAAAAAAGGTTTTTGACCCCAAAAATTTCACAAAAACTTTTTTTGAAAAAATTCTCACAAAGTCAAATTTTTCAAAGATATTGAAAAAACGGAATATATGTCAGATAACAACATATGGGCAACTACCATACAAAATTTCAAAATGATATCATCTTTTTTGACTGTCATGGCATATAAAGTATGGGTAAATCATGACGCCATATTTTGAAATTGCGTTTTTTTGGCTTTTATTGACCGGATACAGACAAATAAATGCTAGCACTGTTTGTTTTAGATTAAACTGATATAGAAACATGCTTTTTTCATTTCGATTTATCAATTTCAAATTTTGACCTTCAGTGACCTGAACTTGACCTGAACTTGACACTATCTTCACGTAAATGAAGTCAGGTGGTAAAATGACTACCACTATCGAATTCTACGCGTAAAACCATCCATAAAACATGTGCTGCATGACTTTCGTAGATATTGTGTGTGTAGTGACCTTTTGTGACCTGACCTTGACCTTGATCTTTTCCAACAATCTCACTTTAGCTCATGTGGGATATGTATCATACTTTTGACAGCACTTTGGGTGATTATAGGCGCAATCGAAGGCCATGATGGATGGCAAGTATTGTCCATAAACTCAAATACCTCGATTTTGATGTTTGACTTGACCGTGACCTGACATGTGACCTTAATTTGACATTTTTTAAGTTTGCGTTAGGCTTATCTCATTGAGCGCTTTCGAATGCCGCCTTATGCGTCCCGCTGCGATCATTGGTTCTGAAGATACCAGGGGGGGGGGGGGGCTAAAAAAGCCCCTCCACAGTGAGTCGTGTTACAGAATATACCCCAGTGACTGCCGGGTTAAGGGACTTCCGTAACGGAAAAGTAAGAGTATACTATGGGATGAAAAATAAGGATTGCCGCTCACAGTCAACTTCATGGTGGCACAGGCTGTGAAAGAAATGTGTGCACATTTGACAGGAACATCAAATAATAAATGCAGTCTCAACATACATGTTAGAACATAAACATGAACCTTAGATTAAATAATCTCGCATAAATAAATGAACAAAACTGCGTATGACGTTTACGGCGACGATAACTACCCGTGCGGTCACCCAGCGAATGGCTGAGGATGTCGCGTCGTAAACCTGACGCCAAACACACATCACTATATCGCTATCCCTCGGCGGCCTGGCCTGTTTATAAACCATCGGTCAGCATTGTATCACCATCTCCCCATCCATCACTCGTCTCCGCTCACACACGTCTCCTCCAGCGCCGCCATCAGACTCAGAGGCGTCCGGCGGGAGTCGGGACGCCGTATTGAGCGGTTCAATCTAAACTGCCGCGGCGAGTGTGGGCCGGTGGGCGCGGTACGGCGACGACGCGAGACACTAGCGCCGCTGTCACCTCGCACATATACAGAGCCACACCTCGCGCACACTTCATTTCCGCGGTGCGACAGTGGTGCAGCCTTGCATGATAGATAAATGCACCCTCGCTGACAACGCCGATAAAGGCGGCGCTGAGGTGAAGGGGAACCGAAAATAAAGGAAGCGGTGAAGTCACTGGTCTGTGGATGAAAGTGTTGAGATTACTGCGCGGCAGATGAAGGTGGTGATGTCACGATTCAGCATCGATGGTGGTTGTGATGGCATTTCCCTGCAGAAGGGACAGTGGTGACTGGTGACTGGTGACTGGACAGTGGTGACTGGTGAAGTCAGTGACCTGCAGGAACAGGACTAGGTAACTTGGGCCAAAGCGGCCTCATCCTGATCAAACCAAAACAAAGAAGTTGGTAACGTCATTAACCTTCTGCGGTGAAGGTGGTGTTGACGCCACTAACCTGCATATGAAGGCGGCCGTGACGTTGCGGACCCGAGGACACCTCAGCAGGGCCGCGATGGTGATGGCGTTGCCGAACAGTCCGACGACCATGAAGATGGTGATCAGCACTGCCGTCAGGGTCATCAGAGAAGGGGAGAAGCTGTCCAGGGGGAGAGCAAAGTCAGTGGTCTGCGCTTCTGCATGTCAGAGTGAGAGACAGGTCAGTAGGCAGCGCGTCTGCCTCCTGTCCAGGGGAGCGGCAAGTCAGTGCTCATTGCGCCTGTCTCCTGTCGGGGGGGGGGGGGGGGGGCATGTTGATTATCAGCGCTTCTACCCGTACAGGGAGGCAGACAGCGCGGCGGTCCGATAGTTTTTGGAGAGGCAGGCCTGAGGTCAGTCAGCCTGTCGGACAGGCTGACTGACCGACCGGAAAGCTGCCGGCCGTGAGAGACAGGTCAGTGCCGTGAGAGACAGGTCAGTGCCGTGAGAGACAGGTAAGTGCCGTGAGAGACAGGTCAGTGCCGTGAGAGACAGGTCAGTGCCGTGAGAGACAGGTCAGTGCCGTGAGAGACAGGTCAGTGCCGTGAGAGACAGGTCAGTGCCGTGAGAGACAGGTCAGTGCCGTGAGAGACAGGTCAGTGCCGTGAGAGACAGGTCAGTGCCGTGAGAGACAGGTCAGTGCTGTGAGAGACAGGTCAGTGCCGTGAGAGACAGGTCAGTGCCGTGAGAGACAGGTCAGTGCCGTGAGAGACAGGTCAGTGCCGTGAGAGACAGGTCAGTGCCGTGAGAGACAGGTCAGTGCCATGAGAGACAGGTCAGTGCCGTGAGAGACAGGTCAGTGCCGTGAGAGACAGGTCAGTGCCGTGAGAGACAGGTCAGTGCCGTGAGAGCCAGGTCAGTGCCGTGAGAGACAGGTCAGTGCCGTGAGAGACAGGTCAGTGCCGTGAGAGACAGGTCAGTGCCGTGAGAGACAGGTCAGTGCCGTGAGAGACAGGTCAGTACCGTGAGAGACAGGTCAGTGCCGTGAGAGACAGGTCAGTGCCGTGAGAGACAGGTCAGTGCCGTGAGAGACAGGTCAGTGCCGTGAGAGACAGGTCAGTGCCGTGAGAGACAGGTCAGTGCCGTGAGAGACAGGTCAGTGCCGTGAGAGACAGGTCAGTGCCGTGAGAGACAGGTCAGTGCCGTGAGAGACAGGTCAGTGCCGTGAGAGACAGGTCAGTGCCGTGATAGACAGGTCAGTGCCGTGAGAGACAGGTCAGTGCCGTGAGAGACAGGTCAGTGCCGTGAGAGACAGGTCAGTGCCGTGAGAGACAGGTCAGTGCCGTGAGAGACAGGTCAGTGCCGTGAGAGACAGGTCAGTGCCGTGAGAGACAGGTAAGTGCCGTGAGAGACAGGTCAGTGCCGTGAGAGACAGGTCAGTGCCGTGAGAGACAGGTCAGTGCCGTGAGAGACAGGTCAGTGCCGTGAGAGACAGGTCAGTGCCGTGAGAGACAGGTCAGTGCCGTGAGAGACAGGTCAGTGCCGTGAGAGACAGGTCAGTGCCGTGAGAGACAGGTCAGTGCCGTGAGAGACAGGTCAGTGCCGTGAGAGACAGGTCAGTGCCGTGAGAGACAGGTCAGTGCCGTGAGAGACAGGTCAGTGCCGTGAGAGACAGGTCAGTGCCGTGAGAGACAGGTCAGTGCCGTGAGAGACAGGTCTTCGGACTTGACACTGAGAGCAGTTGTTGCCGCATTGTTGGCCTGTTTGCTCAGCAGTGTCTTGGCAGGAGTTCGTGTCGTCACGGTGTAGATCTGCATGCCACTCTCTGTGGAAATGTCGGCCATTGGGTGGGCCAAAATGTGCCGGACCGTGCTCACCAAGCGAAGCGAGCCGACTGTGTGCTGCTGACTGGGAACATTTACTAGACAGACACTTCCAGGTGTCCGCCTGTTGGTAGCACCACTGGAGAATCGGGGAGATCTTATGAAGCAGAAAGGAGGATATATTATGTAGCATTACAGTGTATAGCAACAGCGCCTTGATGGACTTAGGTAATTGTATAGAAGCACATTCAGGCAAAATGTGCACTCTGGATTTACAAGGAGCAAGCGGAGAAGATGGTTTCCATGACGTAGTTTTCAGCCAAGCAGGACTGCGTAAATAATTTGTGAGGGAAGGACATATGTTGTGTATTGAAAGATATGTCCGGTAAAGCAGGCGATATTAACCCTCGCCCGGGTAGGGCAAAATCACTACGTGTTCGGGTAGGGGGGTTGGTACGACCCCCCCCCCCCCCCCTTAGCGCTTCGCCCCTAATTGAGCTAGAGCTTCGCGTCAAAGACGGGCGTATTGCTTGTGACGAGAGGAAGCCGCTGATACCCGATTGTCATGTCAGTTCATCTGAGGTCAGTGGCCTCGGTTGACCTGTGGAAGCGCATGACCCCAGTGGAACATATAATTATGTAAAATGGATCCCAAATTTGAAATCAGCGTCACAAAATGTCCTAGAAACCGCCAGAAGCCCAACAAAAGTAATATGATGTCATCGGAGGTCAATGACCTCAGTTGGCCTCTGAAAAAGTCAATTGAGGTCACAATCTCAGTGGAAACCACAACTGTCACCTGGAAACACCTGTGCATATGCTCCTGTACAACACACACTCGAAAACTGCACAAGTTACAAGCATCGATACTGCGGGACGCCAGTTGCGCCTGGCATGACCTTGATACACAGGTCATAGGTCACGGGTCATGAGGGTTAGAAATTCCAAATTTTCAGAGTATGTGGAAAATTTTCAAAAGTGGGGTACTGAAAGTTGCATCGAAATCGGTTGGAAACTACGCGAGTTATTCCAGAAAACTGAGAGGGGGTGGCATCCACCCCCTAACCGGGCGAGGGTTAAAGGAGGCCCAATTGTATTGTTGTGCTGGTGATCTCTGCGAACTTCATAAATGTATAG
Source organism: Chirona hameri (assembly GCA_036785665.1). Lineage (NCBI taxonomy): Eukaryota > Metazoa > Arthropoda > Thecostraca > Balanomorpha > Balanidae > Chirona > Chirona hameri. The sequence goes on from JAXIVJ010000650.1 coordinate 132,825, forward strand.
ATCTTTAATTTGGGCATTATCAAAATTGTTATCTGTTCCTATCTCTCCCTTTCTGGGACGATGTGTTCCTCCTGGACAGTGTGCCAACACTATACCAAGCTGGCAAATACTGGAAATTGTTTACCTACGCACAACTGATACCGACTTTGAATCGATACCATTATGGCAGCGCGCTGCCCCTCTGCCACCTGCAACGCGGAAGGAAACCGAAACCAGCCGAAATAACACGACGATACCAGGCAACTTCCTGGTTAGGGAAAACAAGAGTAGCACCGCCTGTCAGAAACATGCGTTGTACAAAATTGATTACTATCCAGACTTTATATATATATATATCTGATTACTATCCAGACTGTAACATAAACATGACACATTGTATACCCTGTAGGCCAGTGCCTAAAAATACGATCTATTAAATTAAGAAAATATGGCCCCGTTCACATAGAGTACACGTGACCCACAGCTGAGCTGTCTCTATGTTCTTATCACGCTTCTCGTATTTCACAAGGCCGGCCTTTTTACCATAGCCACACTGTACTGTGCAGACGTTCGTGTAGACCTACGCTCACATCCCGCGTGGTGACAGCTGTCGTTCGTTGAGTGTCGTTTGGTGACAGCTGTCGTTCGCAGTAACATTACACAACGTTCTCCGAGTCTGCTGTTTCTCGACTTGCGGCGTGTGTGTGTGTTCATTTCGCTAGAATCACCTTGTTTGTTCTCCGAAAATGTAGAGTTGTGCCTGTATGCCACAAAGATGCACGTTATAAAGAAAAGTGCACTGTCCTATATTTCCCATGTGGCTTTTCAAATATGTGTGCGCAGTGCCACGTGCAATGTAGGTTGTGTACTGAGCAGCAAACTCCGCACCTGTGAAACGTAATAATACTGACAGGTATTTTGTGAGGCTGTTGGTTTAAATTCATTCAACGTAAATTTGATTGTGTTGCATTACTGTTAGTTTACTGTTCGTCAGTATGTTAAAGCAATGTCTCCGCCTGAACTACTCGATGTGATACTAGGCGTCCGAGCTTCGGTTTAATCTCAGCCGAGAGTGACAGGCTGGATTTGGCGCAGTTGTTTCCTCTCTTTCCTGGGAAATCCCGCGCCCGCAGCTGCAGACCGACTGCCGTCAGATCTGCGTCCTGTGACATGACGTCACTGCAGATCTGCAGTCCAGTGTCCTTCAGACTGCAGTCCAGTGCCCTTCAGACTGCAGTCCAAAGTCCTTCGGTCTGCAATTAAATGTCCTTCAGGCTACAGTTCAATGTCCTTCAGACTGCAATCCAGTGTCCCTCAGACTGCAATCCATTGTCCTTCAAACTGCAGTCCAATGTCCCTCAGACTGCAGTCCAAAGTCCTTCAGAATGCAGTTTAAAGTCCTTCGGTCTGCAGTTCAAAGTCCTTCAAACTGCAGTCCAAAGTCCTTCAGACTGCAGTCCAGTGTCCTTCAGACTGGAGTCCAAAGTCCTTCAGACTGCAGATCAATGTCCTTCAGAATACAGTCCAAAGTCCTTCAGACTGCAGTTCAAAGTCCCTCAGACTGCAGTCCAAAGTCCTTCGGTCTGCAATTCAATGTCCTTCAGACTACAGTTCAATGTCCTTCAGACTGCAATCCAGTGTCCTTCAGACTGCAACCCAATGTCCTTCAAACTGCAGTCCAAGGTCCCTCAGACTGCAGTCCAAAGTCCTTCAGACTGCAGTTCAAAGTCCTTCGGTCTGCAGTTCAAAGTCCTTCAGACTGCAGTCCAAAGTCCTTCAGACTGCAGTCCAGTGTCCTTCAGACTGCAGTTTAAAGTCCTTCAGAATACAGTCTGACGGATACTGGGAGTGCAGGGCGCGACTGCGACATGACATGTCTCTTTGAGTGACATATGTATTTAGTTTCAGTTATGATGATGACTATTTATTCTGTCATGAAAAATTACTCTGATTATGTGAATATAATATTGACCGGAGCTCCATCGTTGAATTGGATTCGATCAATTAGGATTTAAACAAAAGGTGCATTGGTGCTTGACCAGAATTAACTGTCGCTGATGTGGAAGTTTCCTTCACCTACTCTGTGGGAATCACGTCACCTTGGAATCCAGAAGAGCCTCACTAGTTCCTCGTACGCCGCACACTATCAGCACCGAGCCTTGGACTAAGGGTGGATATGGGGGCGGGGGGGGGGGGATGTCGGTGGTCACACCGGATATAGTGCTCTCCGATAAACGGGGCTGACAGAGCTACAGTATTGGCTGAGCGAAATCGAGGTCATGGCCCGGCTGGAACTCAGCCCTGATGGAACCCGGTCATATGCCCCTCTGGGTAATTAGAGACCGGGTCATGACAGGAGATATGACATGGCATGAGATATGAGCAGACTTGCCAATTATTCATACTTTTCATGAGTCGATTCACAGTGATTCACAGGCCATAATGAATTATTATATAATTATGAATACACTCAAGATTAACACGCGCCATGGAGGGCCTCGGATAATACACGCCCTGGAGGGGGGGGGGCGGATTTCGCCCCCCCCCTATGATCTCGAAAACCACGCAACGTAGCGACAAGCGGGAAACGGCGTTAGATAGCTCGAGACAAGCTATATCGGAAGTATATCGGTATTTTTTGTTCAAGTTAATATTGAGGTCACCAGAGGTCAGATCTTCCAGTTTTTGCCAGTTTTAGGACTTCGCTTCGAACACCCCCAAACATCTCTGGAACTATGATAGCTAGGAATAAACGAAAACAAAACAATTGAAAGCCCTTGAAAAATGCAATCGCAATTGGTGTCCTCATATTTCAGCTCAGGTCAATGGTTTAGGCTCCAGAAGTCATCAAAAGTCATAAAAGCTATTTTTTGGCAAAAGTGTTTTTCGCAAATCACATTTTACCTAATCAAGATAAAGCAATACGTTTGACGCCATCGTGTTGCCTCGTCAAGGCACTTCGAATCATATTCATGTTGACTAGGTTAGCTCAACTGAGAAATTTGACCTCAGGTGAAGGTCAAGTGGTGACCCAAGTAGGTCACGTTGCATATAGGCAGACGTGTCTCGCCGAGACAAACACATTGGTACCGTTGTCACATCTCTATCTTCATTAAAGTCGATAGTTATTGGCAAAACAGTGTTGGCGGTCACGAAATTGGCCCGACCTTAGGCCACCGTATCAAAAATCCGAGATCTACAAATTGTAGCTATCTATGGCCTTATGAAATTCTGCAAGTTTGAAACCGATCGGCCTAAAACTGTGACTGCGATACGACCGCAAATTTTTTAGGTGGGGTCATCACTTGACCTGGTCTGGTCACTTGACCTGAGATGACTCGAGGTCAAGAACTTCACATAATATGGGTAGTTGATTTCCAAACAGGTATGCAAAAAACTGCGGCGCTGTGGGCCGCCGTTTCTGCTCTATCCTCGAAAAACATTAGGGGTGGGCGGATTTCGCCCCCCTCCAGGGCTCGTGTTAAAGGAAATAGTTCACCCTTATTTTTTTCTCTCCCAAACACGATTTGATTATATTTGTTAATACCACTGGCGGATCCAGGGGGGGGGGGGGGGCAATCCGGCCATGCCCCCCCCAAAAGCCTGGAAGGGGGGGGGGCAACATGTCTTTTGCCCCCCCCCCCCCCAAAAAAAAATATATATATATATATATATGAATAACTGTAATATGAGCCTCAACGCATATACAAAAAACAATAAAATTCCGTGTTCTGTGAAATTTTAAGAAAAAAAAAATGAACACGTTCATAAATAATGATTTCGTCGTCGACGAAGGAATAACTAGACCCACGACCAAGGGCGGATCCAGGGGGGGGCGAACGGGGCCATGCCCCCCCCCCCAAGCCTGTTTAAGGGGGGGCCAAACTATGTTTTGCCCCCCCCAAGACGTGAAATTTAATGCATGCTATATTTGCGTTTTTAGAACGGTACTGGGCATCCCAAAATTGCAGCAGTCAAAATCAAGCTAGCTTCAGGCATGACACAAGTTTCGCAATTGCATATACAAATTTGGAAAATTAATTCCATTAAGTGTCTTGCAGAGGCTCTCCTTGGCGGTAATTGCTGGCCCCAGGGCCAACTCTCTTCATAAAATATTATCTTTAAAGCGGGCTACATGTTTAGCTTGTCTGCCGAGTTCCGAAAAAGGCGACGCGAACGCAAAGACGCGGACTTCGGCAACCGGAAGCTGTTCCAGCGGTGCCCAACTTGTTGGCCCGAAGAGCTAATAGTGGGGACCAGGCCAGGACTATCTCCCCAAGCCATCTCCCCCAGGCTCCTCCAGATCCACAGGGACCATTTATGCGCGGAAATGTCGGTCTGCCTCTTGCTACTTTGAAACCATTTATTTATTTATTTATTTATTTTATTGATCGCCAACAGAGCAAGACTCCAATAACAGGCGAAGTCGTGAGAGATAAAACACGATGGTAAACTACTAAATACATAGTAAAACATAAACACATCATAAATGTATAAATAAATACAAAAAAGCACCAGCAATCGTATAAGTTTAAAGCGACGCCACATACTTGAGGACACTGTTTTTAAAACTGTAAAAGTTGCCTCCGAACATATCTGCATCCACAATATCACTATTTAAGAAGGTGTTAACTATTTTCGGAATCCTGACAAACAGTCCACTTTGTACAGTGCTCACTCGTGCATGGGGCACCGCGAGCAGGGTTCGCGAGCGGGTCGATCGGGCAGGCACTCTCAAAGGCAAATTGAACAAGAGAGTTCCTGAGTCCAGTCTGTTGTCAAAGACGTTGCGAGCAAACAGAATATCATGCTGGATTCTCCGAGAAGCCAGAGAGGTGACTTCGAAATATTGCAAAAGATCTCGGTACGAAAGAGAAGAAAAGCCAGCATGATGGTGTGCTTGAAGCCACATGAGGAATTTGTGCTGTACCCGATCGACCCGCTCAGTGTGGGCCTTGGCCGCACCTGTCCAGATTACGCTGCCGTACTCTAAAACTGAGCGCACATTGGCATAGTAAGCAGCCATAAGGGCACTTTGCCTAAATTTATCTCGTCCCGCATGTTGGAACGACCGAATCAAGAGCCCAAGTGCTCGGTTGCCCTTGCGTACCGTACAGTTCACATGGGCCGCAAAGGTCAGCTTTGAATCTATCATGACTCCCAGATCACGGATCTGTGACACTCGCTCTAACTCTGTGTTATCAATGAAGTAATCTGTCTGGACAGGTGCGCGTCTGAGGGTCATCGTAAACGATTTGCACCGTTACCAGTTGTTTGTTACAGTTCGGTACATAGGTATGTATACAGACTACAGTTATTATTATCATATGTACTATTGAGCGCAGCCTGCCACCGGCCATCGTGATTTACTATCCGAGGCTAATGTATATGAAAAACTACCTTCATTTCAACATTTTGCATCATACCGAGATGTGCAACCAGGAAAAGGGGTTACCTGAGGCTTGGCTCCACTCACGGTCTGGTTCCAATATTAAAAATGCGTTTTCCACGACCTAAAATTAAAATGTTCACGCCGCTTCGCGGCGTCACATCAGTGGCCATCGTCATAACGAAGCCATCGTCATCGTCTTCGTTTCGTCGTAACGCTGAATTGAATGAATAACATTTTTAGCTTATTATCCTCTACAAGGCTAAGAAGCTAAAAATGCCTATGTTTCTGGCTTTTATCAGGCAAACCCGAGCAAAAAAAAAATCGCGCCGCTTCGCGGCGCTAAATAACAAGTACCTACTATAACATGCAAATCCACATTAGAAATGTTGAAAAGGCTTAAATACACGCATAACAAATTTGGGTACATCTTTTTTGTCGTCATTTCAGCCGACCCCCCCACTCAAAAATTATCGGCGACGCTCCTGGGTACAGCTGACAATTGACATAGTTTTTATCAGTGTAAGGCAATGTCGGAACAATACAAACTGCAAGCTGACATCTTTCCTTTTTCGATATCCCAAAAGGTCGAAAACCTAAAAAAAAATGGGGAAAAAAATCGAAATCGTGTGGTTGCAAAATAATGTGGTCCAAATCCGGGAGGAAATTCGAAATTGGGGGTAGGTAAGGTCCGCTAAAAAAAACGGTTTGCCCCCCCCCCCCCAAAACGTCCGGCTGGATCCGCCCTTGGTTAATACAATGTATTTTTATATTGTAAACAAAATGGCCTTATATCGCGCCGATTCAGGACAGAAGGCCGTACATTATTATTGTTTATCAAAACTATATGCATACTCTCTGAGTCAGAGTCCTGACGTCACGCGAATAAAAAAAAATGGTTCAGCCAATCAGATTCGAAAGTAGTCGTGTAAGGATAGACTCACATTAGAGATGTGCCAACCGCCGGCCGGCAGTTCGCTTGCTAGCACAAGCTGCAAGCTGATTAGCTGATGGTATAGCCTCTGCCCGGGCTAGATAGTTGCCACATGCTTTGGCCAGCACCGCATTCCTTCGCCAAAAAATCAAATATATTCGGCTGGAGAGTCTTTTCAGTCAAGAAAACTTGCAGTTAGGAGTTTACAAACACGGGCTACAAAACTGCTATCTCAGTTTAAAACTAATGTTGAAGGTGAACTATTTCCTTTAACACTGATGAGTCGATTCACAATGACTCACGACTAATATGAGTGGTTCATGAATGATTAATTCACAATGACTCATGAATGATTCATTTTCAATGACTCACAATGCGTATGCGCATCGCTCGGTCCATGCATATTTATTTAATATTAACTAAATAAATTATGCAATAAATGAAACTGACAAGTAACCTTATTAGTCGGGCATTATTATATGAACCTTAGGAATGTGTTGAAAGGCTGACACACCTAAGTAAGATGAGTATGAGCATCAGGAAAAATGAGATACCTGTTGGGGATTTGTCGTGTGACAAAGGTGTGAGTGTACTGTGTGGTTTATGAACCAAAGTATTAGGTAGGTACCTTACCTTACCTAAGTACTTACCTACCCTATCAGTACCAAGGTGCCTAGTTAGGGCTGATTGAACAGGGGCTTTGTGTCGACTGGACACAAAGCCTCACTCTCTTAACGCAGAGATGAATCACAGCTCAGGACACAGAGCTCATATGACTCACTGGACACACCAGGCCATTGAGCACCTGGTGTGTCCGGTGAGTGTCCACAGGGCACAGATGCATGCAGACAGTTTTTTTTTACAATTTATGCTGCCCGACCAAAAAATAATGATTCTTTGAGCAATGAATGATTCAATCAGCCTATTTTATCTGTCGATTTACAAAGAATCATAGACAAGTCTGGATATGAGAGATGTGGAGATGTCGAGATCAGACCGAGTGCGAGTTGAGCGTTTAGGAATATAAGCTGAAGTGCACTGGCTGCCTAGTGGCATGATACACATTTAAGATTTGCACGAAGTATAATGGAATATGTGCAGGACAAAATAGTTGCGCCGATGTTCTAAGTAAGCATACATTTAATACGTTAGCAAAATACATGTATTATTGTTCAAACAAATACCTATTCGTGAAATAAACGTGAAGCAATAAGTACAAATCTCAAATTGCTGGGCATACATTCATTACAATCCCAATCCATAATCAAAGCCTATGCACAATGCACATGCCCATTTATATAACAGAACCTGAACCAAATGCCGGCTGGCTGTACAGACCTGTTCATTTCGTTGTAGTCAGGCCTGGGCGCCTTAGTGGTGGCATTGTCGGCTATCTCTGCTAGTGACATGTTGTCCATGATGGCGTGTTTTGGCTTCTGCTATCTTCTGCTGTCCGGTTACCACGCGCTGTCCGGTTGCCACGCGCCGTCCGGTTACCACGCGCTGTCCGGTTATCACGCGCCGTCCGGTTACCGGTTACCACGCGCCGTCCGGTTACCAAGCAATGCTCAGAATTGGCTGTCGATGTGCGTCAGCACGCAGCAGTCTGAAACAAATCAAAACAACAGTTACAGCAATCAATGTTTCAACATCGATTGGATTTATACTTACCTTTTCCAGCGTGTGGAACGGGGGTACAACATTTGGACCTACATCTCGTCATTGTATGACAAATATGTGGGATCCTATACACTATTGGAATTATCCGGGTTCACAAATAGGCTGCATCCTGAATGTGTACATACTTTTCCGAAATTTGCCTGGCATACTGACGTTTACAGTTTGCAGGAGAAATGATACGAATAGCCATGACAAGATTATGGACCAAAACAATAAATGTATCGTACTGGATCTGAATCACATATAAGCGCGAACTTCATCTCCGTGGAAAACAATACGGTATACTGTGCCGCAACATCGTCATGTTATGCGGCACAGCATAAACAAAGCCAGCCGTTTCGCGGTGTGCCTGAGTGCGGTGACGTTGGCATTCAGCCAAGAACAAACTCACGTTTGCATACACTCGCCTGCTCCTCAACAAAACCAACCGCCAACCTTCGGCAACGACAATTGTTTGGGCTTCAGGATGGCTGTTTGTCATGGTTGAGGAAACATGACTTCTTGTATGGCGCCTGCGTGTCAAGTAGGTCGAACGACAAAGAGATGTCTTGAGAAGAGATGCCTGTGTGATGCCAATTCTGGCGGAACGCGTACTTTAACCCGCGAGTCACTGTTTTTTTTTTTAGCCCCCCTTAGGAATATTAGGAATATCTCAATAACTAATGCAGATATCGACTCTAAACTTTCAGTACCTTTCCGCGCATCATTTTTACACCTTCTGAGAAAGAAACAAATCGTCAGAATTTTTTCTCTCGAGATATAGTGAATTTAGTGATGTCACTTAACACGATTTTGACACCAAAATCGGCTAAACTTTGCCAGGCCGTACAAATGCCGCATTTGAAGCAAAATGCAATCAAAAAACGCCAAAAGGTAGACAATTGGAAGGGCTACAAACCAGCTATCTCGAAATTGCGAAAAATTTGGTTTTTGACCCCCCCCCCAAAAAAAAAAACTTTTTTGAAAAAATGCTCACAAAATCAAATTTTTCAAAGATATTGAAAAAATGGGAGTACATGTCAGATAACGACATATGGGCAACTACCTTCCCAAATTTCAAAATGATATCATCTTTTTTGACTGTCATGGCATATAAAGTATGGGTAAATATGACGTCATATTTTGAAATTGCGTTTTTTGGCTTTTATTGACCGGATACAGACAAATAAATGCCAGCACTGTTTTTTTAAGATAAAACTGATATAGAAACATGCTTTCCATTTCGCTTTATCAATTTCAAATTTTGACCTTCAGTGACCTGAACTTGACCTGAATTTGACACTAACTTCACGTAAATGAAGTCAGGTGGTAAAATGACTACCACTATCGAATTATACGCGCAAAAACATCCATGAAACATGTGCTGCATGACTTTCGTAGATATTTTGTGTGTATCTCCCCTGAAGATACCAGGGGGGAGGCTAACTAACCCCCCTCCCAGTGAGTCGTGTTACAGAATATACCCCAGTGACTGCCGGGTTAATTCATTCTTGTACAATAGCAGAATATAAAAAGAAACATCTTCTATTAGAACTTCTCATTCTCTAAACTTCAGTCCAATTTATACCAAAACAGCATGATTTGTTTTCAGATGAAATCAACATTTTTGACCACTTATAGGTAAATATTAAGTGATCGCATTACAGATAAGAAAAAGAAGGACACTTATCCAAAAATATCGTACAAAATGCATTCAGGTGCACAATAATGGAAGCCAAAGTCAAGTGGATTGAGCCTGGTGTGAGATAGCCGGGACGTGAGACGGTGAAGTTTCGTCTCGGCACGAGCCACAGCGGAAGGAGGAATTTGGCGTATCAAAAGACGCCTTCCGGGACAGTCCGGATGAACGTACCACGTACGATGGTGATATGACCGTGTGGAAAGGCCCAGCCACCTACACTCTCCCAAAAGAGGAAAGGCAGAGATAACGTGCCTGTCACAGAAGGTTCACTTCGCCTGTACCAACCATTCAGCAAATACACATAGTTCGTAGTATAATGCAAGCTTTTCAAGACTGAAAACACAAACACAATGTAATGCAGTATTTATTGGGGCTTTGTCTTTTAACTATACAAGTAGCATTCTGTGGTCAAAGATCAGTCAAACCAGCGCGTGATAGGAAATCACCCATAATGCAATAACTTATGTAATGGAAATTATATTGTCTACAACATGACAATTGTAATACTGTAAATTCATCACTGGACTATTAGCTGGTCACTGTTAGCCCATACGTTCGCATAAACCCCTTAATGTGCACTATTTCACCATATCAATCATGTACTGCCTCGACGACATATACAAAGTTTGTCGGACTGGTTTGAACCGCCCAGCCACATTGGTGAATTGTAATACTACACCACCACGGTAAGCGTAGCCTGCACTGCTATATTTTGTATCGGGGGACACCCGGTCCGGTGCAATGGTCCGCCGGCGGCGCCGCGCCGGTCGGGTGTCTGTCGCCCGGTTGCCGGCAGCTTGCATGCCACCGCACGCACCGCAGCTCAGCGGATCAAGTTACTAAGCACGTCAGCCTGAGGTAGATATTCGAGCCTTCCTGGCGCGGATTAAATGTCAGGCAGCAGCTAGTCAGCAGCCGCATAGTAGCCGGTCAGCAGCCGGTCAGCAGCCGGTCAGCGCTGATCAACAGTTTGCGTGACGTAAATACAAACAGCCGGTCCGCAGACGGTCAGCAGCCGGTCAGCAGCTGGTCAGCAGCCGGCCAGCAGCCGGTCAGCGCTGATCAACAGTTTGCGTGACGTCAATACAAACAGCCGGTCAGCAGCTGGCCAGCAGCCGGTCAGAACTCAGCCAGCAGACGGTCAGCAGACGGTCAGCAGACAGTCAGCAGCCGGCTAGTAGTCACAGCTTCCGGCGCGGCATAGGTCATGACCCCGCGCCGAGCCAAGTTCAGCGGCGGTCGTCTCAGCAGCTGAGCGGCGCGTGCAGATGACACGCTGTTGGCTCGGGAGGCGCTGCCCCCCCCCCCCTATCAGACAGGAGGCGTGGTACCACCCTGACAGGCCCGGCACATGTCGGCGATATTGGCTGGAGAATGGGTTCTGAACGCTTGGCACGCTGTTGGTATGACTTCTGAATCATTTATTCGCGTTGGTCCCTTCGATATTTGATTTTATACTTTATAGACTTATGGACTCGAATACATTGTCAAATCGTATTCGACTAGCATGCACAGAGGCTTTGTCGAAGCTCGTCCGTATACGACCGTTAGATGTCCGTACAAATTAATCGTTCTCGTAAACATCTTTGACCTGCAGGGAGGAAAGCTGTAAAATCGCATGCATAGGCATGAGCATCGTACCCGTATTTATTCGACTAGACAACATTATACTTTAAGACCTTGTTTGGCGCGCCAAATTGGACCCCCTCAACGGGCAAACGAGCCACTTGGAGGGTTTTGCAACAATGCTGTCACACTGTTTTGGTGCTGTTTATGAGCGTTTTATAAACACAATTCCTCTTTGACCCACATATCCCTTGCGCCTTGCAGCGGAAAATGAACCAAAACGGGGTTGATAGTTTTTAGCTTGACTGAATCACCCAAGTTATATCAAACTTCATCCGAATTACACAATATGTAAAGATAAGCTCGCCAAATGCTTATGCAATGTGAAGACCCACCAGCAGTAGCACAGGACGTGTTAAAGTTTGTGTAACACAGAACTGTCACGTCTACAGGGTCATCTGTCAACCAGATCAATGTTGCAACGCCTTCTGACGTGAAACATACATCAACCACGCAGGGCGAAGGCAGTTCATCCGTCAGTTGCAGATAGCTGAACGGCGACAAAGTAAGGCCAGCAACAGAATGAATACGTAAGGGTCGTTGCCAGTGTGTGTAGCCAGATCTGAATTCAAGTTAAGGTTGCTAGATGTTATTTATAAATACGGAAACAATAGCAACAGGTTGTATTGTTCAAAAACTGAAGGTCAGTGACATTTAAGGCTCATATTTTTGGGAATGTCTTAAGTGAAAACTGCTGCCTATAAAAGTAACTAACTATGCCTATAAGTATGCATTGACATCGATTTCCCTTGGACAATAAAACTTCTTCCCTCTAAACGATTTGTAAATGCAGAAATAATTACATCAGCATTGACTAATGAACATAACCATAGATTCCAGAAATTTCAGATCCAAGATCCCTTGTCCAAACCAATAACGTATCCAGAATCCAAAAAATATCAAGACGAAATGCAGCGGCGGATTATGGAATCCAGTGCATCTATCGGTGCAATTTAGCAACAGATCTCGGATCTCACACGATCTTGTGAAAATAAGTTATGGATTTTAAAATAGATCCAATGAATCTGTCGATAAAATTGAGTAGGCAAATCTTGGATGTCAGTGGTTCTCTTAACACAACAATAGTTAGGATCTTTAGCAATGTTTCTAACCGACGATAAGCCATGAGGCACAGATTCGGGCGTCAACTAAAATAATGAGTGGAAAACAATTAATTTGGGCAAATTATGAGGAACATAAGCAGTAATTGAATGTTTATTTCCCCGTAGACAAAGCCTCCCGACGTACCGTGTTAGCATGCTGACAGCCGTTTGATATCTGCGCTGTAGATTCTTTGCCTAGGCATCATCACCAAGCAAAATACCTCATGCTGAAGACAATTGCGCTCTTCCACAGAAGCCACCTTGCACCTCCATACCGTTACCTCTCAGCAGTTCACCACAGACCTACAGCTGACAACTTGTTCACAATGTCCCAGGAATTCGGCGCAGGAGCGAGCGAACACGCCGGCGAACACCTGTCACTGTTCACAATCACTTGCTCCGCCAGATGTCACTACTGCACGCCCATCCAGATAGGGGCGTACAGACTCCCGAGTTCCTGTGTCTCTGCCCCGTGAACCACGAGAGGCGAACGCACTGTCGCCAGCGGAGAGCGGAGAGAGGGACACTGTCGGCGCCGGAACTCGGCAGCTCTGTGTGCCGACGGTCCGGCCGGGCAGCCCCGACAACCGTCCAAAAACAACGTTACACGCGGACAACTGGAGCCGTGCCAGACGTCTGTCAACCGACGCTGAGTGACCCGGCAATGTCCCCCGGCTGACCCGTGACAGGTCACTGACCGACACTGAGTGACCCGTCAATGTGCCACGGCTGACCCGTGACAGGTCACTGACCGACACTGAGTGACCCGTCAATGTCCCCCGGCTGACCCGTGACAGGTCACTGACCGACACTGAGTGACCCGTCAATGTGCCCCGGCTGACCCGTGACAGGTCACTGACCGACACTGAGTGACCCGTCAATGTGCCCCGGCTGACCCGTGACAGGTCACTGACCGACACTGAGTGACCCGTCAATGTCCCCCGGCTGACCCGTGACAGGTCACTGACCGACACTGAGTGACCCGTCAATGTGCCACGGCTGACCCGTGACAGGTCACTGACCGACACTGAGTGACCCGTCAATGTCCCCCGGCTGACCCGTGACAGGTCACTGACCGACACTGAGTGACCCGTCAATGTCCCCCGGCTGACCCGTGACAGGTCACTGACCGACACTGAGTGACCCGTCAATGTGCCCCGGCTGACCCGTGACAGGTCACTGACCGACACTGAGTGACCCGTCAATGTCCCCCGGCTGACCCGTGACAGGTCACTGACCGACACTGAGTGACCCGTCAATGTCCCCCGGCTGACCCGTGACAGGTCACTGACCGACACTGAGTGACCCGTCAATGTGCCCCGGCTGACCCGTGACAGGTCACTGACCGACGCTGAGTGACCCGTCAATGTGCCACGGCTGACCCGTGACAGGTCACTGACCGACACTGAGTGACCCGTCAATGTCCCCCGGCTGACCCGTGACAGGTCACTGACCGACACTGAGTGACCCGTCAATGTCCCCCGGCTGACCCGTGACAGGTCACTGACCGACACTGAGTGACCCGTCAATGTGCCCCGGCTGACCCGTGACAGGTCACTGACCGACGCTGAGTGACCCGTCAATGTGCCACGGCTGACCCGTGACAGGTCACTGACCGACACTGAGTGACCCGTCAATGTGCCCCGGCTGACCCGTGACAGGTCACTGACCGACACTGAGTGACCCGTCAATGTGCCCCGGCTGACCCGTGACAGGTCACTGACCGACACTGAGTGACCCGTCAATGTGCCCCGGCTGACCCGTGACAGGTCACTGACCGACACTGAGTGACCCGTCAATGTGCCCCGGCTGACCCGTGACAGGTCACTGACCGACACTGAGTGACCCGTCAATGTGCCACGGCTGACCCGTGACAGGTCACTGACCGACGCTGAGTGACCCGTCAATGTGCCACGGCTGACCCGTGACAGGTCACTGACCGACACTGAGTGACCCGTCAATGTGCCCCGGCTGACCCGTGACAGGTCACTGACCGACACTGAGTGACCCGTCAATGTGCCCCGGCTGACCCGTGACAGGTCACTGACCGACACTGAGTGACCCGTCAATGTCCCCCGGCTGACCCGTGACAGGTCACTGACCGACACTGAGTGACCCGTCAATGTGCCCCGGCTGACCCGTGACAGGTCACTGACCGACACTGAGTGACCCGTCAATGTGCCACGGCTGACCCGTGACAGGTCACTGACCGACACTGAGTGACCCGTCAATGTGCCACGGCTGACCCGTGACAGGTCACTGACCGACACTGAGTGACCCGTCAATGTGCCACGGCTGACCCATGACAGGTCACTGACCGACACTGAGTGACCCGTCAATGTGCCACGGCTGACCCATGACAGGTCACTGACCGACACTGAGTGACCCGTCAATGTGCCACGGCTGACCCATGACAGGTCACTGACCGACACTGAGTGACCCGTCAATGTCCCCCGGCTGACCCGTGACAGGTCACTGACCGACACTGAGTGACCCGTCAATGTCCCCCGGCTGACCCGTGACAGGTCACTGACCGACACTGAGTGACCCGTCAATGTGCCACGGCTGACCCGTGACAGGTCACTGACCGACACTGAGTGACCCGTCAATGTGCCACGGCTGACCCGTGACAGGTCACTGACCGACACTGAGTGACCCGTCAATGTGCCACGGCTGACCCGTGACAGGTCACTGACCGACACTGAGTGACCCGTCAATGTGCCCCGGCTGACCCGTGACAGGTCACTGACCGACACTGAGTGACCCGTCAATGTGCCACGGCTGCCCGTGACAGGTCACTGACCGACACTGAGTGACCCGTCAATGTCCCCCGGCTGACCCGTGACAGGTCACTGACCGACACTGAGTGACCCGTCAATGTGCCACGGCTGACCCGTGACAGGTCACTGACCGACACTGAGTGACCCGTCAATGTGCCACGGCTGACCCGTGACAGTTCACTGACCGACACTGAGTGACCCGTCAATGTGCCCCCGGCTGACCCGTGACAGGTCACTGACCGACACTGAGTGACCCGTCAATGTGCCCTCGGCATGACCCGTGACAGGTCAGGCTGACCGACACTGAGTGACCCGTCTAATGTGCCTCCGGCTGACCCGTGACAGGTCACTGACCGACACTGAGTGACCCCGTCCAATGTGCCCGGCTGACCCTGACACTGACCGACACTGAGGACCTCGTCAATGTGCCGGCTGACCGTGACAGGTCACTGACCGACACTGAGATGACCCGTCAATGGCCCCGGCTGACCGTGACAGGTCACTGACCGACACTGAGTGACCCGTCAATGTGCCACCGGCTGACCCGTGACAGGTCACTGCCCAACGCCTGTCGTCACGCGGCGCAATTGTTATGTGTGCTTTATTTCGATTACTAATGACTATTGACATTTCAGAATGCTGGCGTACGTGTCAGAATATACGATTTATTGAGATGTGGCTTGGTTATATTGCCTTGGCATGACTTTACAAACTGAGCGAAGGAAATAAGCCAACTTAAAAAATGCACTTCTGCTGTGTGTGCTTTATTTCGATTACTAATGGACTATTGACATTTCAGAATGCTGGCGTACGTGTCAGAATATACGATTTATTGAGATGTGGGCTGGTTATATTGCCTTGCATGACTTTACAAACTGAGCGAAGGAAATAAGCCAACTTAAAAAATGCACTTCTGCTGACAATTATATCACAATCGTCAGCATCACAATGTGGTCATAAGGATCATTATCCTCATTACAAGGGGTAACGCCGTGCCGACCAGCGCCCGCGGCCAACCAGCGCCCGCGGGGCACGGACCTGATCCGCCTTTAAACAGATCCTTCGGCCCGGTGGCACGTCCCGAGGGCACGGCCTCGCTTCATGTCCCGAGGGCACGGTCACGCTTCATGTCCCGTAGCAGTCCTCTGATTCGCCGAGCCCGAGAAATCGGGATAGCCCCAGTGGGAGCACAAGTGCCACATGGGGTCACTGACTGAAAGCGTGCGGTCACGACCGTTCCGCAAGGCGGGTGCCGAAAACATTGAACCTCTGCTGTGTATATATTGTGTATGTGTGTTTACTAACTGTGTGTGCGCGTGCATCTAACGAAAAAAAGCCCAGGTCGGGCACCACAAATATTTGTACACACATTTTTCAAGCAAATAAGAATTGTTAAATAAGTCTCTACATATACTTTTCGGCATAACATATCAAGCATCTGCCATCGGTTGTACGAGACATATTCTCTCAAAATAGCCCACTTTATAAGCACTTAAAAACACCTTCTGGCACTGATTCGCCATTCAGTGCTCCCATCATCCGACATGTGATACTGAGCCAGTTTGTTTTTACGAAATCAATCTTCATCAAAGCGCTTTGAGATACTAAGCATGAGGCAGGTATACCACTTTACATCTCTCTCAGGTGCTGTTTTATCGGAGACCCAAAACAAAAGCATTAATAAAGCAGAGATTATGAAGCATAGTCAAACCTTGGCAATAATGCAACGCTTAGCAGGAGCAGGATAAATAATTATATAACTTCTAATACCCTTCGTAAGATACGCTATAGGCCTACAGGGCGGTTGCTCAGGCGATGAGGGATATTTACGTCATTCCTTCGTCGAATAACACCCAAGATGAAACTGACTCTATTTCAAGGTGTTGTCATACTAAACATTGATATTGGACCATCCGTCTGCCATAAGTTATAATAAAAACATGCCACCAATAGCAGACCCTCCGATATTCATAAATATTCAGTAATTGCTTTCACGCATAACCC
>JAXIVJ010000650.1:160000-198702 GCA_036785665.1 Chirona hameri
TGCGTGTGCGTGTGCGTGTGCGTGTGCGTGTGCGTGTGCGTGTGCGTGTGCGTGTGCGTGTGTGTGTGTGTGTGTGTGTGTGTGTGTGTGTGTGTGTGTGTGTGTGTGTGTGTGTGTGTGTGTGTGTGTGTGTGTGTGTGTGTGTGTGTGTGTGTGTGTGTGTGTGTGTGTGTGTGTGTGTGTGTGTGTGTGTGTGTGTGTGTGTGTGTGTGTGTGTGTGTGTGTGTGTGTGTGTGTGTGTGTGTGTGTGTGTGTGTGTGTGTGTGTGTGTGTGTGTGTGTGTGTGTGTGTGTGTGTGTGTGTGTGTGTGTGTGTGTGTGTGTGTGTGTGTGTGTGTGTGTGTGTGTGTGTGTGTGTGTGTGTGTGTGTGTGTGTGTGTGTGTGTGTGTGTGTGTGTGTGTGTGTGTGTGTGTGTGTGTGTGTGTGTGTGTGTGTGTGTGTGTGTGTGTGTGTGTGTGTGTGTGTGTGTGTGTGTGTGTGTGTGTGTGTGTGTGTGTGTGTGTGTGTGTGTGTGTGTGTGTGTGTGTGTGTGTGTGTGTGTGTGTGTGTGTGTGTGTGTGTGTGTGTGTGTGTGTGTGTGTGTGTGTGTGTGTGTGTGTGTGTGTGTGTGTGTGTGTGTGTGTGTGTGTGTGTGTGTGTGTGTGTGTGTGTGTGTGTGTGTGTGTGTGTGTGTGTGTGTGTGTGTGTGTGTGTGTGTGTGTGTGTGTGTGTGTGTGTGTGTGTGTGTGTGTGTGTGTGTGTGTGTGTGTGTGTGTGTGTGTGTGTGTGTGTGTGTGTGTGTGTGTGTGTGTGTGTGTGTGTGTGTGTGTGTGTGTGTGTGTGTGTGTGTGTGTGTGTGTGTGTGTGTGTGTGTGTGTGTGTGTGTGTGTGTGTGTGTGTGTGTGTGTGTGTGTGTGTGTGTGTGTGTGTGTGTGTGTGTGTGTGTGTGTGTGTGTGTGTGTGTGTGTGTGTGTGTGTGTGTGTGTGTGTGTGTGTGTGTGTGTGTGTGTGTGTGTGTGTGTGTGTGTGTGTGTGTGTGTGTGTGTGTGTGTGTGTGTGTGTGTGTGTGTGTGTGTGTGTGTGTGTGTGTGTGTGTGTGTGTGTGTGTGTGTGTGTGTGTGTGTGTGTGTGTGTGTGTGTGTGTGTGTGTGTGTGTGTGTGTGTGTGTGTGTGTGTGTGTGTGTGTGTGTGTGTGTGTGTGTGTGTGTGTGTGTGTGTGTGTGTGTGTGTGTGTGTGTGTGTGTGTGTGTGTGTGTGTGTGTGTGTGTGTGTGTGTGTGTGTGTGTGTGTGTGTGTGTGTGTGTGTGTGTGTGTGTGTGTGTGTGTGTGTGTGTGTGTGTGTGTGTGTGTGTGTGTGTGTGTGTGTGTGTGTGTGTGTGTGTGTGTGTGTGTGTGTGTGTGTGTGTGTGTGTGTGTGTGTGTGTGTGTGTGTGTGTGTGTGTGTGTGTGTGTGTGTGTGTGTGTGTGTGTGTGTGTGTGTGTGTGTGTGTGTGTGTGTGTGTGTGTGTGTGTGTGTGTGTGTGTGTGTGTGTGTGTGTGTGTGTGTGTGTGTGTGTGTGTGTGTGTGTGTGTGTGTGTGTGTGTGTGTGTGTGTGTGTGTGTGTGTGTGTGTGTGTGTGTGTGTGTGTGTGTGTGTGTGTGTGTGTGTGTGTGTGTGTGTGTGTGTGTGTGTGTGTGTGTGTGTGTGTGTGTGTGTGTGTGTGTGTGTGTGTGTGTGTGTGTGTGTGTGTGTGTGTGTGTGTGTGTGTGTGTGTGTGTGTGTGTGAATGGTGTATTCAGTGCCCTCTCGCGTAAAAATATAGCTAATGCATGAGTTTTTTTTTTTTTTAAACTGCAAAAATCCATATAATATTTACTCGCATGCAAAATATTGGTTACCTAATTTAAAGGTAAATATTGACCTTTTTATTTATTTTTATGCATTATCGTGTGTCACGTGTAAGCTATTAAATTGATCGAGTCAAAATTTGAAAGTGAAATAACAACTTTTTATATTTCAAAATTAAATTTGAGGAAATTTTAAAAAAATAGGTGCATATGCTTCTTTCAGGGTTTATGATCGTAATTGTCCTTCATTATTTGGCAGCGCGACATATCTGACAATTGTATTTTAATTTGTTCAATGTTGAATGGAGAGAATAACTTCAGAATCACATGTATTGAGGTCGTCACATTCAGAATCACATGTATTGAGGTCGTCACAATTTACTCGTGGCTAATAAAGCCTAGCGTCAGTTGGCTAAAACAGTGGGAAAAAGCGCTCAAAGATAGATAAAATACTACTAAACATGGTCAGTATCACAGTCATCGCAGTCATCATAGTCGCTCGCAATACAGTTGCGGGAGTACACAGCGCGGCGAGCGGCGCACTGGTCCGGCTCAGGCGGGACGTCCGAGAGATGTCGCCACAGGCGGCGCCGCCAAACATCGGCACAGGGAGATACCGCAACTCCGGTGGTAGGGCGTTGTATGATAATGGCGCCCTGCAGCTGAAAACCGCTTACTGAAACGACTTCTGTACGCCAACGGGAGACATACAGGTCATTGTCCTGACGAGTGATCCTATCGCGGGTCTCGGCTGCGGTGGAAAGACTATCAGCCAGGGCCTGGGGCTCGCCAAGACCAGGGCGTTGATTAGCGCGGAGATGACAGCGGGGCAGGCGCCCCCTGAGGTGTGACAGGCCACTCAAAACACCGAAACAGAGTCGGGTGACTTTAGAGACGTGGGAGTCCCAGGTGAGAGAACGGTCGAAAACAATACCGATATTTTTAGCTTCTGAGATGGGGCCAGAGAGTGTTCGCGGAATTTAACTGAGACCTCCGGGGTGTTGTACAGATTTTGGGTGCTGCCCAGCACCATCAGCTGTGTCTTCAAGGTGTTTACTTTGAGTCCGTTATGCCGAAACCAGATGTCAAGAGAGGTCAAGACCGATTCCATGTGAGCCACGACACTTTCAATTTCGGATTTTTTGCCAGAAACAAGAATTTGAGTGTCGTCAGCATATTGAACTACCACTGCATCTTCGGCGAACAGACTGAGGTCGTTGGCAAAGATGCAACTTAGATCGTTTCTACAAAATACCAAGTGTATGGGCAACCAAAGTGAAGAGCAATTTGTGTACGCTTGAAATAAGTGATGAAATGATGTTTAAGCTCAAGTAGACCAATATCAGCAAATAATTAAGTGATGTCAACATTTTTTTTGCGTTATCATATTAAAATGGTACAAACGAACTCCATGCACCAGGAATGGGGGACGTCGAAAAATAGATTGTTTCTACGAAATATCAAAGGTTTAGGCGAGCAAAGTGAAGATGAGCAATTTGCAAACACTTTTATGAGTTAAAAATGATGTTTGAAGTTTGAACTAATCCAAATCCTCAGTAACGTTAGACAAGGTACATGTTTTGAGTTATTGAGGAATTATATTCAAATATAAATTAATCATGAACAGGAAAAGCATTTAAGTACCCAAAAATGTACTAATGATTCCCGATACCGTTGTTTTCAGCGTGGAACGCTTAAGCCTTTTTAAATAGAAATAACTTCGGTTAGAGATATTTGAATGCGTAATGTGAATATATTTACATTTGCATTGTATTACTTTTACATAGATTTACCAGTTTGTCTCCTCAACCAATTTCAAGTCATGACCCATGTGTGCACAAACTGGTTAACTTTTAACAGATACGTTTAACTACGATCTTTGATTATTTCTGATCGCAAGAATCAAGGATAACAGTGAAGTTTCAGCCTGATATTTGATGCTATAACGATTGGATTTTTAGTTAAAATGTCATTCGGCCAACGTAAGCCACGATAACCAATACTCATAAACCAATCCACATTAACTAACATTAACTAACGAAAGAAGGGTAACGAATATCGATTGACAGTGACTTGGCGGCTGGGAAACCCCACTCAGCGCACCGTCGGAGTCGGCACTATCGAACCATGAATATTTGTTTTTTTTACGGAGTCATTTCTGCGGTCATTTGAATTCCATTGAATTGTCAGTGAATTGTTTACAATATATTGGCATGATGTCATGACACTGCCCAAGTCATTACTTTAATGTGTTTTAGCACTGTTTTGAGATAAATAATTATAATAATAAGTGATTACCTAACTCTCATAATGCCGAAAGGATGAGTAGTTAATACAAAATGATTTAGTTAAAGAAAAACTTGAAATCCAAGTCATTACTGTTTAACCCGCCATTGACTGGAGTCTCAGCCGAACGCCATTGACTGGGGAAGGGCGAATATCGCCCCCCCTGGTTATCCTCCGAACCAATGGTTGCAGCGAGACGCGCAAGGCGGCATTCGAAAGCTCTTAATTTGCTGCATATAAAGCCTACTCGAAATTTTAATTTGAGGTCACATGTCAGGTCACTGTCAGGTCAAAGGTCAAAATAGAGATATTTGAGTGCATGGGTCATACTTTCTATCCAAAGCCTTCGATTGCGACCATTATCACCAAAAGTTCCCTCAAAGGTATAATACAAATCCCGCATGAGCTTAAGTGAGATTGTTGGCAAAGGTCAAGGTCAGGTAACAAAAGGTCACCATGCGCAAGCGATCTACGAAAGTCATGCGACATATGTTTTGCGGATTATTTTACACGTATAATTCGATAGTGATAGTCATTTTACCACCTGACCTCATTTAAACCTCATTTAAAGTTCACCTTTAACATGGGTTTTTAACTGAGATAGCAGATTGGGGCCCTTTTAGAAGACGCTATTCGGCTGTTTCGTGCCCCGATCGGGGCACGAAACTCGAAACTCTTCGACGGATATCCATATATCGTCCAAACAAATGCCATATTCGTTTATTTTAGCTCGAAATGCCCCGTATAGCCAAATTTCAAGACAACTTTCAAGGTGACCTATTCCCTTTAACCCGGCAGTCACTGGGGTATATTCTGTAACACGATTCACTGGGAGGGGGGGGGGGGGGGGTAGCCACCCCCCCCCCCCTGGTATCTTCCGAACCAATGATCGCAGCGGGACGCGCAAGGCGGCATTCGAAATCGCTCAATGAGATAAACATAACACACACTTCAAAAATTCAAATTAAGGTCACATGTCAGGTCACGGTCAAGTCAAACGTCAAAATCGAGGTATTTGAGTTTATGTAAAATGCTTGCCATTTGTGGCCTTCGATTGCACCTATAATCACCCAAAGTGTTGTCAAGGGTATGATACATATCCCATATGAGCTAAAGTGAGATTGTTGGAAAAGATCAAGGTCAAGGTCAGGTCACAAAAGGTCACTACACACAAAATATCTACGAAAGTCATCCAGCACATGTTTTATGGATTATTTTACGCGTAGAATTCGATAGTGATAGTAATTTTACCATCTGACTTCATTTACGTGAAGTTAGTGTCAAGTTCAGGTCAAGTTCAGGTCACTGAAGGTCAAAATGTGAAATTGATAAATCGAAATGACAAAAGCATGTTTCTATATCAGTTTTATCTAAAACATACAGTGCTGGCATTTATTTGTCTGTATCTGGTCAATAAAAGCCCAAAAACGCAATTTCAAAATATGACGTCATAATTTACCCATACTTTATGTCATGTCAGTCAAAAAAGATTATATCATTTTGAAATTTGGTATGTTAGTTGCTCATATGTAGCTATCTGACATATATTCCGTTTTTTAATATCTTTGAAAAATGTGATTTTGTGGGCATTTTCCCAATTTTTTGTTGTTGACATTTTTGGGGTAAAAACCAAAGGTTTCGAAATTTCGAGATCGCTGGTTTGTAGCCCTTGCAATTCGCTACCTTTTAGCGTTTTTCGATTGCATTTTGTTTCAAATGCGGGATTTGTGCGGCCTGGCAAAGTTTAGGTGATTTTTGTGTCAAAATCGTGTTTAGTGACGTCACTAAATTCACTATATCTCTAAAAATTTCAAAAGAAATTGCTTTTTTGCTCAAAAGGTGTAAAAATGATGCCCGAAAAGGTACTTAAAGTTTGGCGTCGATATCTGCATTAGTTGCTGGGATATTCTTAATATTCCTAAGGGCGGGGGGGGGGGGGGGGGGGGCTAAAAAAAAGCCCCCCCCCCCAGTGACTCGCGGGTTAAGTGAAGTTAATGTCAAGCTCAGGTCAAGGTCCGGTCACGTAAGGTCAAAATTCAAAATGAATAAATCCAAATAAAAAGGCATGTTTCTGGACCAGTTTTTCCTCCGAAATGCAGTGGTGACGTTTATTCGTTCATAGCTGGTCATCAAAAACCGAAAAACCATATTTAAAAAATACGTCATGAGTTTCTCATACTTTAGTACCCATAAGTCAGTCAAAAATGGAGATACGGTTTTTAAATTTTGTTTAAGAATTGCTCATATGTGGTTCTTTAATATTTATTCCGTTTTTTAATGACATTTTTTTGTGCCATTTTTCGAGCAAAATATATTTGTTTAAGCTATTGGGGTCAAAAACAAAATGCTTAAATATCCGAGACAGCAATTTTGTAGCCCTTGCCTTTTGCTATCTATTGACGTTTTGTATTGCATTTTGCGCACAAAATGAGCTTTTTCGATCTAGTAAAGATTTGCTGATTTTTTCGTCGAACTCGGCCGGGTGTAATATAAGTGACGTCATTAAATTCGCTATATCTCGAGAGATAAAAAAATCGACATTTTTGTTTTCGTTTTTGCACAGAAGACTTAAAGCTGATGTGGAGAAGGTACCCAAAGTTTCACGTCGATAGTCCAAGTGGTATTTAAGTTATTGCGAAAGTTAGTCAGGGGGCGTTATTGCCCCCCCCCCCAGTCAATGGCGGGTTAAATACTTCAGAAAACGATTTTTATCTCTACAAACATGTCTTTATTGTAAAATATTTAACTACATTTATTTTTCAAGCTAACTACTGCTAGTATTGCTTATTGCTACATTTATTTTAGTTATAGAACATACATGCATCTTTTCCTATAAGTCTATTTCGTTGTGCTTTCAACACAACCAAATATGTATAATATGTATAAAAATATGTTTCTAAATATGTAATAATAGTACGGTAGTAGCAGCAACAAGAGTTGCGGTAGTGGTATTAAACGATACAATATATATTGTAATTGTTATCAAGACTAAGATAACCAACTGCCTTCAAAAGTCACATACCCGCGAATAAACTCGTTCACACTGGACGCAGCTTGTGCTGCATGCATATGAAGTTATGTTCTACGTGCGTGCGAAGAAAGCAAATTATGCGTTCAGTGTGAATCCAGCAAAACAGAAAGTATCCAAACAATGTTCAGGACTTTTTCGAGAAACTGTGCAAATGTTTCGTCCAATAATTAAGCCTTGTGACATATGCACTTCCGTCTGGATCAAATATGTCAAAGAGCATTGTTAGCAGAACTATGGAGCGAGAACACGAAACACTCACCTGATTTTTACACTCTGAGCACCCTCGGCACGTCAACTGACTCAGGCCAGGATCAGGCCAGGATCAGGTCAGGAGTCAGGACCTGCGTTCACGGACAGGGCTCGGGTCGTGGCCCGGTGCCAAGGGTCAGGCCGGGGGTGGCGGTCAGGCTGGCCGGGAGCGCGGCCGGTGAGGTGCTGCCTGCGGTGTGCGGTCCGGCTCTCTGGCGACCCTGCGCCCTGCCGCCAGTCACTGCCGGTCACTGGGGCGGCGTCCGGTGATAGCCGCGGTGGCGGCCGACACTACTATCGCGCTCTGTCGGTCACCACCGGCCGGCAGACACCCGGTACTATCACTCTGGTGTCCTGCAGCACCAGCACCACCACCCGGTACTATCGCTTTCTGTCGGTCACCACCGGCGGTCAGCGTCCAGCCCGGCCCCGTGTCACCAGCCATGCAGCACCGAAAGTGTAGCACCACAGCACCAACCCTGCAGCACCAGCACCAACCCTGCAGTACCAGTCCTGCAGCACCAATCATGCAGCACCAGCACCATCCCTACAGTACCAATCCTGCAGCACCAGGCCTGCAGCACCAGCACCAATCCTGCAGCAACAGGCCTGCAGCACCAGCACCAATCCTGCAGCACCAGCCATGCAGCACCAGTCCTGCTGCACCAGTCTTGTAGCACCAGCCATGCAGCACCAGCCATGCAGCACCAGTCCTGCAGCACCAGTCCTGCAGCACCAGCCATGCAGCACCAGCCATGCAGCACCAGCCATGCAGCACCAGCACCGATCCGGCAGCACCAGCCATGCAGCACCAGTCCTGCAGCACCAGTCCTGCAGCACCAGTCCTGCAGCACCAGCCATGCAGCACCAGCACCGATCCGGCAGCACCAGCCATGCAGCACCAGTCCTGCAGCACCAGTCCTGCAGCACCAGTCATGCAGCACCAATCCTGCAGCACCAGTCCTGCAGCACCAGTGCTGCAGAACCAGTCCTGCAGCACCAGTCCTGCAGCACCAGCCATGCAGCACCAATCCTGCAGCACCAGCCATGCAGCACCAATCCTGCAGCACCAGTCCTGCAGCACCAGTCCTGTAACACCAGTCCTGCAACACCAGTCATGCAGCCCCAGCCCTGCAGCACCAGTCCTGCAGTACCAGCCTGCAGCACCAGCACCGATCTGGCAGCACCAGTCCTGCAGCACCAGCCCAGCAGCACCAGCCATGCAGCACCAGTCCTGCAGCACCAGTCCTGCAGCACCAGCACCAATCCGGCAGCGCCAGTCCTGCAGCACCAGTCTTGCAGTACCAGTCCTGCAGCACCAGCCCAGCAGCACCAGCCATGCAGCACCAGTCCTGCAGCACCAGCCATGCAGCACCAGTCCTGCAGCATCAGTCCTGCAGCACCAGTCCTGCAGCACCAGTCCTGCAGCACCAGTCCTGCAGCACCAGTCCTGCAGCACCAGCCATGCAGCACCAGCCATGTAGCACCAATCCTGCAGCACCAGCCATGCAGTACCAGCCTGCAGCACCAGCCCTACAGCACCAACATCAACCCTGCAGCACCAGCGTTGTAGCACCGGCAGTGTTGCGTTGGATTTTGGTGCTACATCCCTGTGATCATGAGGTGATGCCTCTTGATGACTCCATAGACGCGATGACTCACATAGACGCGATGACTCACATAGACGGCGATGACTCACATAGACGGCGATGACTCACATAGACGGCCGGATCTCATAAGAAGAGTGAGATGTTCAACAGAAATGCCGAATATGTGCGCGATTAGTGCGACCGTGGCGGAGTTGGAACATGACAGTTTGTCTGCCTGTCTGTCCAAAATAGCCTGTCCAAAGACGGCTGAGGCGTTAGGTGCTGATAAACCTGATCGATTCTCTGTGATCCACGGTTCGTTTGAGAAGTCAAATTGGCTGATGATAGGTCCATTAGTGTGCGTGCGGTGATACCAGCGCTGAAGGACTTGTGGTGCTTACGTTACAGCAGATCTCGCACGTATCAGAGGTGATGACAGAGAGTCCATTGAGGTAACGGAGCTGGTGATTTCAGACTGTGGTAGAGCGGTGCCATACGCACTCAGTTAAAACAATCACCAATCTCATGCATGCCAGCACATGTGGGAAAGGGAGGGATTTAAATATATTTGAATCTGAGTTTAAACTATCCTCCTACGTGTGGTGTGTAAATAAACGGCATTGCGAACGCTCGGATGCCAAGATGTAATCTGCCCATCCTCAATTCCAAATTTCTTCTCCTGGCCAGCTCATTTTCTGAAATAGATTTTCTTGAAACAACCATTTTCATGCATGCAAAACTATGCAGAACAGAGCTTTGCATTTAAATTGCATCAGCTCTATTCAACTGACTACAATCAGCATGTAATCCATATTAATCACGGAGCTGCGAAAATACCCCCAGGCCTGTATCATCATCATCATCATCATTTATAACAAGGTTGGCGACAGAACAAGGTCTCGATATGCTAAACGGAGATACTGTCTGTATCACTGGCGCAGGACATTTTGGTATATAAACTGCAAAATGGTCTGAAACGGTATCAAATAAGTTATTATAGCTGGCCATTATTCATTTCATTTCGCTGCCATTCGTTTGTGCGTATTGTTACATTGCAATGAATAAGGAACGTAATACAACGAGGCAAAAACAACGTAAAACAATCAGGGCCTCGTTTCATAAAGCTTTTGGCGTAACTTACGAAATGCGTGAGTTACGCCATCAAAAGTTATGCCTCATACAGGTGGTTACCTTTATGAGGCACTTAATTGATATATGAGCTTTCGTGAATTACTTTATTCGGACATAATTTCTAACCGTCTGTATGAATAGCGCACATTTCCTACACTCATGATTAAACCAAACATATTAGAACGAAAAATATTTTTCGGTATTTGTCCATTCAGAATATGGTTTTTGAACCATTGTTTATAAAATGTGAACTCATAATGAAATATTAGCCGGTTTCATGAAGGATTATTGCGCTGGAAAGTTTATGAAGGATTCTGAAAGTTTTGAAAAACTACACAACTTTTACATGCGATTTTTGGCTAGAAATGTCCCTCATAATTTTGTAATATGTTGGTAAGAATATGTTGACAGAATTGCGGTTTGGTGGTAATAAGCAGGATAAGTATTGATAGAATATTCCTGAAACGTTCAGGAAGATTATATTAATCCTTACCTTGCTTATTACCTCCAAACCGCAATTTTGTCAACAAATTGTATTCTTACCAACATATTACACAATTATGAGGGAAATTTCTAGCCGAACATCGCATGTAAAAGTTGTGTAGTTTTGCAAAACTTTCAGAATCTTTCAGAAACTTTTCAGCGCAATTACCCTTCGTGAAAACGGCTATTAACAAACTATATCACGATAACGTCCTGACAGTGACAGTTTACTTGAACTCAAAATTCGCCTCGAAGAGTCATTGGCATCGGTGCACAACTGGTTCAAAACAAACTCTCTGAAAATGAACGCTTCCAAAACTGACTTTATTTTACTCGGCACGAAACCCTCTCTGCGAAAAGCTGCGAACTTCCACTCCGACTTTCCTTGCAGCTCTTTCGAGTCATCTGACGCAATCAAATTGTTGAGAGTGACTGTGGACCAGGCACTGACCCATGGGATAAGCATATCTCTGTAATTGTGCGCCGATGCTACTGCATCCTCGTGTCCCTCAACAAAGTTCGACGCCACTTTTCTACTGAATCCCCCCTCATCACAATCATTCAGGCCCACGTTGTTTCCCCCAGATCATATATTGCCTGGCCATTTGGGGCGGAGCAGCTGATTATCAGTTAAACCGCGTCCAAAAGGTTATTAACTTCGCAGCTCGGGTAGTGACTGGCGTACACCACCGCGATCACATTACTCCTGCCTTAAAGGGAATAGTTCACCTTTAACATGTTTTTTAACTGAGATAGCAGATTTGTAGCGCAGATCGAAAAACGGGTTCTGGTGAAAGAATTTCCTCGCTACACTAAGTAATTTCGACACAGGACTAGTGGGCCCCTTTTAGAAGACGCTGTTTCGTGCCCCGATCGGGGCACAAAACTTGTTTCGGGTTCTCACAACGGTTGTTTACGTTACAAGCAGCTTGCGTATATATGCCTAAAGTCCGTCGTTGTTGTGTGCAATAGTTTCCATATTCAAGCTACCACATGCATGACGTCATAATGTCATGCAGTTTTGTGTGGCCATGAAGGAGAAAAGAGAAACATGCCCATTTTTCGACGGATATCCATCTATCGTCCAAACAAATCCCATATTCGTTTTTTCAGCTCGGAATACCTCGTATAGCCAAATTTCAAGACAACTTTCAAGGTAACCTATTCCCTTTAAACTCCCTGCACTGGTCAAGGATCGGCGAGCTGGTCGAGGAGCGCGACTGCCTGAAGGTGTACCGTGCTCATAACCCGCGAGTCACTGGGGGGGATTTGTTTAGCCCCCCTTAGTAATATTACACATATCTCAACAACTAATGCAGATATCAACGCCACACTTGCAGCACCTCTCCGGGCATCATTTTTACACATTTTGCGCAAAAATGAAGCAATTTCGTCAGAAATTTTGCGAGATATAGTGAATTTAGTGACATCACTAAACACGATTTTGACACAAAAATCTGTTAAACTTTGCCACGCCGTACAAATGCCACATTTGAAGCAAAATACAATAAAAAAAACTATAAAAGGTAGCAAATTGCAAGTGCTACAAACCAGCTATCTCAAATTTTGTTTTTTTACCCCAAATAAAAAAAAAATCCCACAAAATCAAATTTTTCAAAGATATGTATAAAAAAACGGAATATATGTCAGATAACGACAGATGTGCAACTACCATACCACATTTAAAAACGATATCATCTTTTTTGACTGACATGGCATATAAAGTATGGGGTAAATCATGCCGTCATATTTTGAAATTGCGTTTTTTGGCTTTTATTGACCAGATACAGACAAATAAATGCCAGCACTGTTTTGTTTTTAGATACAACTGATATAGAAACGTTTTGATGTGTGAGATGATAGCTGATGCCATTGTGAGAATAATAAGTTGAAGAAATATGATCATAATATGGCAGTAATATCTTTATTGTATACCAAATATACTAAATGAAAAGATCCGAGCTTTCGTGGCTAGCACATTATCAAGGATGAGTTTTGTACATGCTTTTGAAAAATCTAACACACAGCTTGAGCACGTTCCAAATTGCGGTGGGGTACTCAATACTCATATCAATCTCGCATAATACACGTACAGACATACATACATATACACTTCACACTTCTCGGTGTTTCGAATAGCGGTGGGGTTCTCATATTCAATCTCGCATAATACATGTACAAACACACATACATATACACTTCACACTTCTCGGTGTTCCATAACAACCCACAGACGGGAGGTCAGGTCATATCACCCCTTGACATCACCATATGTGGTGACTTCAAAACACGATACGACCCGACCTCCCGTCCGTGGGCCGTTATGAAATAAGACAGAGACCACTGTCTCTGTCTTATTTCATCTGGAAGAACTATGTAAGATAAGAAACGTAAATATAATGTCTACAGGGCCCGGCCACCGTCTGGGACAGGGCCCCTTGGCCGTGTTTTTGATATAGAAGCATGCTTTTTCATTTATATTTATCAATGCAAATTTTGACCTTCAGTGACCTGACCTGAACTTGACCTGAACTTGACACTAACTTCACGTAAATGAAGTCAGGTGGTAAAATGACTATCACTATCGAATTATATGCGTAAAAGCATCCATAAAACATGTGCTGCATGACTTTCGTAGATATTTTGTGTGTAGTGACCTTTTGTGACCTGACATTGACCTTGATCTTTTCCAACAATCTCACTTTAGCTCATGTGGGATATGTATCATACCTTTGACAGCATTTTGGGTGATTATAGGCGCAATCGAAAGCCATGTATGGCAAGTATTGTCCATTTGTCCATAAACTCAAATACCTCGATTTTGACGTTTGACTTGACCGTGACCTGACATGTGACCTTAATTTGAAATTTGTAAGTGTGTGTTACATTTACCTCATTGAGCGCTTTCGAATGCCGCCTTGAACGTCCCGCTGCTATCATTGGTTCTGAAGACACCAGGGGGGCTAACCCCCGCGAGTCGTGTTACAGAATATACCCCAGTGACTGCCTGGATAATGATACCAACGCCCCCGCGGCCGTCCGGTCGATGTTTACGCGGCGATCGGACGTAGTGACGCGCAAGACCCGTCTAACGCGCACCGAGAGGCTCCATCTGAGTGCGGCTCACCAGCACTCAGAAGTGCTTTGCGTACCGAGCCGCCTCGGAGTGGAACAGTCTGCCCTGCGAGGTAGCCAATGCGCCCAATGTCAGAACATTCAAAGTGGCACGCCGTCGACGGGCCGTGTAAGTTGCAGCGCAAACCGGGTACACATGTTTGGCTTTTATCTGCTCTGAGATGCAATATATGCTAGTCCTGCTTTCTGCACCTTGGTCTTTTACTCGGCGTTTTAGCGATGGTTTTGCGTGTATAACGGTGTTTGGCCACTTGCCTGATTATACTGTCCTTTATTTCTCATTCGTTGCCATTTGTCTTTAAATTTGGCCGTGTTTATATTTACGTTTCTTATCTTACATTGTGCTTTGTCATTGTGCTTATGTGTCCTAAAATAACTGTGCTCGCACGGATGGACATTAAAGGGAATAGTCCACCTTGGTCTGGTATAAACCAATCTGGTATAAACCAGCCATCTGGTATAAACCATGGCGGGTCGTTCGAAAATCTGCCCTAGAGCCGTTGAGGTAGAGTTTTGGGATAAACGAACCGTGGATCATATGATTTATCTAAGCTACAATTATGCTATCTCAGTTCAAAACCCCATGCTAAGATGAACTATTCCCGTTAAACCAGATGGCTAGTTGATACCAGGTTGGTTTATACCAGACCAAGGTGGACTATTCCCTTTAAGTACATGAGCTTGAACAAGTCCATGTGCATAGGTAGTTCTAATGTGTACGCCATTCATGACCACGAGTAATGTAACCAAAACTCATTATAGTGTAGGTCACGACACGTTAAGTCGAACACTTTGACTTCGTATGGACCGCTACCTCACGATACGTTAAGTCTAACACTTTGACTTCGTATGGACCGCTACCCGAGTGACTTGTTTATCTTGTCGACCCAGTTGGGTGAAAAACACGAGTAATGACGCTGTGTTTTGACATCAGGAAATCTAACCAATGACGCCGATGCAAGCCGGACATATGACGTCACCAGTGATGACGCAGTGCTGACATCATACCTGGGGCGCGGCCGAGTGTCGGTTACAGTGTTTGCAGGAGCGGCCATTGATGAGGGACGCGACTGCCATCGAAAATAAACACGCTGACGCATTAACGGATGCGAAGTTACTACCGCCGACAGTGCCGATAATATATCATGACTGTTACAACAAGAAACGTCTCCGTTGCTGAGTAGGGTGGCGTAATGCCGCTAAAGACCATTCCTGTATACATAATGGTAAAGAAGCCAATAATGGAATGTTGTTGACCGAATAAATATAGCACAAGAACCTAGTGTTGAATGAGGTAGATATAAGTTGATGTTTGATGTATAGGTCGTTATCACATCAGATCTAATAAAGCGAAACGTGCAGATGTTTGGTGAAATATACAAAAAAACATTCATTTTGTTGATGAAATAAAAAAGAAACCTTCATTTACTCGGTGAAATAGGTAATTGAAAAGCCGCCTTTTCAACTCGAGGGAGTCGAACCGAATTGAAGCGAGGCAATTGGAATAAAACAACAAACAACGGAGGAGCTTTGAGCGCACGCAGTACAGCAATATCCCGTGAGAGTTATCCGAAGTGACACACATACACTGCAGTAGTTTATGTGTGTCGCTTGTCACTGCAGTAGTTATTTAATATAGGCTACACGCGTCGGGCTCCTCGGTGGCTGCAGCAGGGGCGGTACAAAGTGGTGTGGTAAGCGAATTGATACAACAGCGAGAAAGGCTGGGTTTAAAGTACACACAGAACCCTCTGAGCTTAACTGGGTAGTCCAATAAAACCTCACAGTTTAGCTGGATGTCTCGACCTAACCACCATGCGTAATATAAGCGCTAAGCATGATATAAGCACTAAGGGTATATGAAGTGTCAAGTACTAAGCGT
This sequence comes from Chirona hameri, assembly GCA_036785665.1. Lineage (NCBI taxonomy): Eukaryota > Metazoa > Arthropoda > Thecostraca > Balanomorpha > Balanidae > Chirona > Chirona hameri. The sequence goes on from JAXIVJ010000650.1 coordinate 175,593, forward strand.
ATACCCTAAGTGCTAAAAAACAAAACATGGCAGAAACATACCCCAAGCGCTAAGCGCATCCTAAGCACTAAACACATCCTAAGCGCTAAGCACTAAACATGAGTGCTAAGCGCGACCTAATCGCTAAGCACGGCCTAAGCGCTAAGCAACCTCTATAAGCTCAGCTGCCGGTCTGACCTACCTGAGCCTCCCAGCACTCGTTCCAGAGCCGCCCGGAAGCGATGTTTTCACGTGACCGGCCGTCACACAGTCAGAACACGACACTGGCCGTGCCGGCGGCGGTCCGTCGGTCCGCCCCCCCCCCCCCCCCTACCGCGCCGGGGGTCTGTGTCGTGACGTCACACGCTGGTTATTGTCCGGCACGTAAGCGCCAGAGCGGGTCGTGTATAGAGATTGGACTGCGGCAAAACACGCGTCTGTAGCAGGGACTGACAGGTCTATAGACGGCTCCCACAGCTGCTGGGATACGCTGGGCGCACCGGCCCCGGATACATGGGGTCGATACATGCATTGGTGCCATCGAGGTGGATGGGTAGAGGGGGCGAGGGTGAGGAAAGAGGGATGGGAAGAAAAGGAGATGAAGTAATAACGAAACGGGGTGAGAGACCTTTGTTAAGCCAGCACTGCCTTCAGTTGTACAGTTGGCTGACGCAAAAAAAAGTGAAGTTAATGATAAGTCGAAGTGGACAAGGCAATGCAGAAGCCTGAGGTGTCATCACAAAAACATTGCCATATCTTGATGTACTACACTGAAAAACAATGAGAACTTTGACTGGTCTTCGAGAGCCTCACCGGCGCTCGCTCGACCAACACATGTCTGGACCTTCTCGTCTGAGAACCCTTCTTAAAGGTGCTCGAACTAAGATTTCACAACCATATCAATGTATAACTTCTAGAGGTTGGGGGGGATTACTAAAGCACCCCGTATAATCTCGGAGAACCCTTCTGATATTCTTTCGGTCAAAGTTTGAGACACTGTTTTGGTATCCAGCGTCTCGAAATGAGAATCCATGAAAGCTTCACGATTGCTTTAATACGCATCCGATTACGCCTTTTCTGACTCCGGCGATTGTATGTGCATATAGTATGTGCATATATATATTTATTTTCTATATATATTCGTTCGCGTGCTAGCTATTAGCTAGCACGCGAGCGAATATTACCACATTGGTTAAATCCAAATGTGCAAAATGCGACTACAATTCGGATATTTCCCATCATTTGCTCCATGAATCACGCGGCAACCCGTACGCGTCACGGTCGTTTCCGTTAATCGTATATGCGAGACCGCCTGATTAAGTCGCTAACCACTGCTTCAGCCTCATAAGGCCACGCTGTGCCGCGATGAAAACGGCCGTGAACTTTGGTTTTGTTTTGTTTGGTTAGGATAAGGCCGCTTTGACCCGTTCGGACCATTGTGCAGCCATGTGATGAAGGAGAAGGGGTAAAGTGGGTCAAAATCGACGCCGACCGGGCGACCGCCCATGGACAGGCCCTTCCACGCAGCGCGAAGCTGCGAGGAGAGCCCACGCCATGCAGAAGGCCACCACTCCCGGGGGGCGGCTCGAGGCCACCACATGCCCGGTGGCCAGCGACCACCAGACCCGGGTTAACGTGGGCGTGACAGAGGATGGAGGACCGACAGTCGGAAGGATCAAAAGGGATCTGACCATGGACTTTCCCATATATATTATACAACCTGACTTTATAAATGTTGCTTCCGTTTGATACATTAGCATAGAATATAGCTAAGACATTCATTTTGCAGATCTCATGACAACATCTCCGTTTAGAGTCATGTTCGCGACATTTCACAGTTTCAAACTGTCCTCCTACATGTTAATATAAAGTCTGTTTTTGGTAACACAATACGGAAAAATAATTGATTCTTGATAGCGCCATATGCTAAGCGGCACCTCAACTACAAGAACGGAACTACGCCTTCTGCACACAAGTGTCAGTCTTCGAATAGTGGGCTACATTCGGCAGCTCTTGAGAACCGTGGAGGTGCTCTTTCCGTCATTAAATTGGTCTCCGAAACCGCAATGTTATGGTTGTCATCCGCTGAAGGTTCTCCAATGCATGCCCGGACACAAATATGTTCTCGATTAGGTTCTCTAAAACCACGACGCGGACTCTCATCGAAACCTTTCTAGAATAGGTCTCAAGATATGTTTTCAGTGTAGAATCGATTTCTTCGCCAGACTGACCTCGCAAATTGTTAAATTGATGAGACCCACTCATTCGTTGAACTTCGATGTGGGGACGCATTAGCATAATGTGATTGAGAGTTGCTAGAATCGCAGCAGATTACTTTGCAGTGCGAATTAATACATGCTCAGATTTTGCCCTACAGTAGCTAAGGAGAATATGCAAGTGTTGCTGTGCAGGTCACAAAATACGCCAGCTTGTATAATACATGCTCGAAACCCGTCAAATGCCAGTTTTGTTCGCCATGTCTTTGCCAAGAGAACAAACGTTTGATGACAATGTTTGTTTGATGACGTTTGATGACCTTGCCAGTTGCCAGATTCGGGCGATATTTATCGATGAAATGCTGATGATGGTTGTCTTGCGAGCACTTAATGCTGATATATGCATTATGCAGGTATTCTTGTGGTTACTTTTTATTGCTGCGCCATGCACTTGTGATTTGCAGTCAGTCCAGCGTCCAGTGTGGCCAATGAAGACACGCCATCGCGTCAGGTATGTACAGTCGGTCTAATAATGATCTTCCCTTAGCTCTGGGTCTCCCACGATAGGCAAGGCGATAGCTGGCTGAATCCCGCACCGAGGCGGGGCCGGACCGGTTTGACAGCTCGCCCGGTCCCGACCGATACTTGGCGGAATCTGCACCGTTCCGTCCTGGTCTGACCCACACAGGCTGATTGGGCAATAACTATGCGCATTTGTGGCGAGGCTGTGTGGCGGACCGTGGTTGGAAATATACGCAGACCTAGAATGCTAGTCAAGTTAGCGACGATGTCTGTGATTACCAGTTTTAACCCTCGCCCTACGGGGGGGGGGGGCTGACAGCCCCCCCCTGAGGTTTTTCTTGAATAGCTTTTTACACGTGCGGCACATCTTGCTGAAATTTGAATTGGTAAAGTGGTGTGGGAGATTATCATGTTTTGATGACGTCATGTTGGTGGAAAAATATACATATTTGAACAATGGTAGAAAACAGAGTTTTAAAGGAAATTGCAAACGCAATTCGCCAAAGATACAGAATGGCATTTTCTTTAAAATGGCAATCTTGGATTTTCAAAATGTTGGGTTTTTGACCCCTAAAATAAAACACTTTTTTTAAAAAATCCCCACAAAATCAAAATTTTCAAAGATATTAGAAAAACCGGAACATTTGTGAGAGAACTGAGTATGGACAATACTCATATCAAATTTAAAGGCAATATCTTCATTTTTGACTGAGTGATGGCTCCTAAGTGTAAGAAACTGATGACGTAATTTTTTTAATAACTTTTTTTGACTTTTTTTGACAAGATACGAACAAATAATTACATTTTCTGTATTTCTGAGCTAAAACTGGTGTAGGAACATGCCTTTTTATTTACATTTATCCATTTCTAATTTTGAGGTTTTCTGAAGAGCAAAATCGCTGTTCTGAGGCCATTAATATAAAGATAAAGAACGCAAGGACAAGGTCCTTGCGTCTATCCGTCATTAGGACGGAAACGGTTATTATAACGGTGGCGAGCAAAAAAGGAACGAGGGTGAAACAACGACAGCAGAATAACGCATCGGACGCAAGAAGGACGCTTCTCATTCTCATAGAAGTTCAACTGCGGCCATTATGACTCAGCAAAGTGCGCCATATTGGTAAATAACGCCGTTTGAAGCCGCGAGAAATAGCGCTACTCCAGGGCACTGCTTTTTTAGTATCGTATCGGAGACCCGAGGTCGGCGGCTGGGCGCAGGTTACTTTTGATTCCCAGAAGACTTTGGGAACGCATAATATTATCCAAGGCTATATAGGTATATTTTATTTATACGAGTCATGTTTCAGTTTAGTTTACCATTGTTTGTTACCAAGGGGTCATGCACGATGTGGAAGAATAAGAGAAAAAGGTAGAGGCGTCAACTCTTTCCATGCACAGCCCGAAAGATGTAAGTATTTTGCCCTGTTTGTTACTGATCTTACTGATGTTCTATGTCATTCTCATTGCCTATTATTTTGATTTTGATTTTTTTCCCATACCTTTTTAAGTGTCTACCGCCTCAATCAAGTCATAGCAACTTATGGCCATACAACCCGATAACGGCAGACAGGTACGCAGGAGTGCCCTTCCATGCCCGTGTGACCTGACTACGTTAATTACCATAGAACTTAATACCAAGGATGGGCATTCATTCACGTTAGGTCGCACCACTCCCCGCTATTTTTTGTTTCCTTGCAGGACAGCCCGCCACCTGATGATTAGTAAAGCCTCGGGATCCATCGGACCTCGGGATCCATCGGACAGATAGCAGAGCTAGTAACATCCGGTGGTATTCCGAGACTGACTATATTAAGGTGTTAGTGGGACAAAAAATATGCATAATTTGCATAACTATTTACATATCCTATGATGGTGAGGAAAATGTAGAAAATGTAAAAAATGTAGGCAAAAATAAGGATGCAGAATGTAAGATAAACAAGGGATTTGAAAAGAGGATGATAATTAAATCAGGATAGCTCAAGGTGGGTGGCTGCACAACAGGTTTGTAACTATTTTGCACAGGTCACAACTCCCAAAACAAATTTCGAACTGGATGTCCCCCGTCCACGCCGCCTCGCGTTAATACGCACTTTCCCTCGCGGGGCGGCGCTCCCGCTGCGGTCCACCGACCGGGCGTGCGAAGCGCCGACCCACTGCACTGGTCCGGCACCGCGCACCCCCGGCCGGCCGACCGGCCACCGTAGAGTATACTGAGGGCCGGTCCCAGGTTGGCCCGGTTACAGCGGGTGGGCGGGGGTGACCCCTACCCACGCCGCCTCGCGTTAATACGCACTTTCCTTCGCGGGCGGCGCTCTCGCTGCAGTCCACCGACCAGGGGTGCGAAGCGTCGACCCACCGGGCCGGCGTTCCGCACCCCCGGCCGGCCGACCGGCCCCCGTAGAATATACTGAGGGCCGGTCTCGGGTGGCCCGGTTACAGCGGGTGGGCAGGAGCCTACACTTAGCACACATCATATTTTATATTTTGTTTTGTGTTCATTTTCTAAGACAACTTACTACTGCTTTTTATATTAAAATGAGATATTTATATTTTATTTTATATTTGTTTTATAAAAAGAAAAAACTATTTTTGTTTTCTCCGCCACTCATCAAGAGGGTCGGTATCCCTCAAGCCTAGTCGTTGAGACGGCGTGAGGTTATGGGTGCCCAACAATTGACACGTCATTATGATGTGTTATCATTAAGGCTATATATAATAAGGGCTTTTCGGGTATACCCGAAAGTAAAGTGAGCAAAATGAGCCTGAAGAAATATATATATTTCTTCAGGCTCATTTTACTTTTGGGAACGTCCTCTAGATTGTGAAACCCTTCACAAATGGTCGAGTTCCATGCTTTTGGGGCTGTAAATGAGAGGAGAGGGACATACTTTGACATAAGTACTTCGCCAATCTTCTCAACTACTTAAATGATAAATGCACCATATCCACCAGCCTATGTCCCATACAGCCCAAAGTATTTGTCAAAGCGTTTGGTTAGAGCAAGAGTGACTATCATGAGTCGCCATGGATCAGGATAATAATTTTGGTAATAGGGTAAAGGTTCAATCTCTGGTCACAAATAGACAAGACTTCATGTAACTGGTGATTAAAACAATACTAAGGCACAATATCACCTATGCATTGCTCATAGCAAGACAAATCCAGTATTTGGCAGCGTCCGAAGAGTGGACTTATCATTCCTATGAAGCTCAGACATTTCCTGTTGAAAGGCATTTATCATTGTAGTGTCCGCCAGAATTGCCATGAGCGTGAGCACTTTAGCATGAAGACATTCTTGGGTTTGGCAGCCTTGACGATTGTGGCACATCGATGACTGTTTGACTGATGTGATTGGTTTAATTTGGTGCGCTAAATTCATATTTGGTCAAACGCTTACGTGTCAGGCGATGGCAGATAGAACTTGAGGCTGCACGTCAAGCTGAGATGCCGCTGGCTTTGTTAACTCGTTTTGATGGGAGTTCTACTAACAATATAATTTTGTAGTGAGGAAGAAGCTTTTACAAGAGCTGGCCAAGACACTACATAATTTAGTGGCGACGAGGATGAGATTTTGATGACACAATATCATTGTTGTCGCCACTAAATTATGTATTGTCTTGGCCAACCTCTTGTAAAAGCTTCTTCCTTACTACATAAATATATTGTTAGTTCTCAGCATATTGTTAGTTCTTGACGTGCAGCCTCAAGTTTGTTCAGCCATCTCCTGACACGTCAGCGTTTGACCTTATATTAATTCAGTGCACCAGATTCGACCAATCACATAACAGTCATAACTCATGTCATCCATGCGCCACAATCGTCAAGGCTGCCAAAAACAGGAATGCCTTCATGCTAACGTGCTCATGCGCATGGCAATTCTGGCGGACACTACAATCATTATGGTGATTTAGGCAATGGTGCCACAACTGGTAGGTTATATGGTGTTGTATAATTATGTGCACAACCTTGATTCACCATTGCTAGATTAATAAGCTTTTGTTAAAGGGAAATAATGACCTTTTTCCACAAAATTGGAGTTAGCACTTGAAATCGCCAGACGAGACCAAAATATATTGTAAATTCATCACATTTTGCATGAAAACTTTCCTACCGAAAGATATTTCAAGTTAAAGTTGATAAGCGTTCCACACTTTTAACGACCGGTACTTGCAAGTACTTTTGGTCCTCATCAAACTGCGGGCTTTTCCCGTATTGTTTTGTTACGCAATGGAGTGGAAAATATATTGTGCGTTCTGCTTGTTGTGGTTATATGCCCGGCGATCTTCTAAAACTAACAGCGATTGGAAAAAGTGGCAATAAAATCGGAAGCTCATCGATGCACATCAACGGCGGCATAGTTAGTGGTTGCGACCCTCAATTTTTGAAAATCGATTCATTTGTTTTCAACATTAGGAGTATTGTATAATTTGTATGTAGCTGTATATAACACTATGCTTTATATTATCATGAAAAATAAGAATTTTTCCCCCAAAAACTAACAAACAATTACACAAAACTGGCAATTAAATTGGAAGCTCATCGATGCACATTGACGGCGACCTATTTAACGTCGGCGATTTGTTTACAAAGTCATTGTCATGCTTCTCGGCGCACTTAACCATTGTGGCGAGTTGTTCCTGATTAGTATACCCAAGTCCCGTAGCAGGCTTTGTTAATGACGTCACTGGTGCCATTCTTGTGTAGCATTGCAAAATATATCTGATTTTGAGTTGAAAGCTAATTAAAGACTTATTCAAATTATTGTTTTTAAGTTTGAATTTTCTTGTTAATCATTATGTAAGGTATTTTATCACTGTATTTCATAGTAGTTGACACTTCAGAAACTTGTGACGTAATAATATTGTATCCAATATGCATTTCCCTCACCTTTTGCTATTGTGGCGCAGTGCCGAGTGCTTTGTGAATACTAGCTTGCCTGGGGTTCAATTCATTCTGCCCTTATTTTATTCGAGTTGGTATAGTTTCCATGTTGTTGTTATTCATGACTTATACTGATAGTCAGTCATGCATCACGGATGCCTCACGGATTGCTTCACGGATCAGAGCGTCGCTCGAACGCACGCTAGTAGCGGTTTCATTCTCAATGGCAACCAGGCGTGAGCCAATGAAAAGCCAGAACGTATTCCCTTTATGGCTTTTGATTGGCTGACGCCTGGTTGCCATGGAGAACGAAAGCGCTACTAGCGCTACTAGCGTGTGTCCGAGCAGCGCTCAGTTTGATCGGGAACGTCACAGAGCCTCCAAAAATGCCGCACTCGATGTAAACAATGGTAGGGAAGGACGAATTTGTCAATGACCTTCATGAAGTACACAAGGTACTTGTTTTGTATTTTTTCCAAACTTACAACTTTGAATTTGGGAATAATTTTATTTAATTCTTAAATTTAAATAAAATAATTTTAAAACCATAACGGTAGCCTAATAAATTGTTGCTAACAAAATCAAAAGGTCATTATTTCCCTTTAAGTCATGACGGAAGTGGTATAAGATGGTAATGGTAGGCTATACTGGATGATTCAGCGGCCCAAAAAACTTGTTTTGAGAGGTGTTTGTTTTAAATCTGTTATCAATGTACAAGCAAGCAAAATCTGATGAGTTTTCAGAATTGTGTGAGACTTTTTGAGATATGGCTCCCAAACACCCGTTCTGGATCCGCCTTTGCAACCAAAACATGTATTCCTAGCCAAGTTGGAGTTGTAATAAAGAGAAGAGCTATTTGCTCATCACAAATGGAAATGAGTCAAAAACGTTGCATTAATAGACTCATGACTTACTGATCATGGCCCATGGCCAAAAGTATCTTTTAGACACTGTTGCTGAATTATTATGTGTAATGAGCAGAAGGTTGCTTCTGTTTTAAAATATGTTAACAATGCTCTGGTTAACATTTACTAAAAATAAAATAACACCCTACAATTCTGCAATGATTCAGCTAAGAACTACGTGTGGCAACTCAGTATGTTTTGATGGATATTTGCAGGTACATTATTTTTTTGATTTTTTTTTGCAGGTACATTATTAGTGCATATGGCTTTCCATGGATAGGCAACCATCTTGGCAAATTTTCACTGAAATCTTTAGAGCCATCTGTAATTTTTGCACATGCCAATTTCCTTGACTCATCTCTATGGAGTTAACACAACAGCAGTGCTTAATTGTGCACTCAATACAAAATTGGTTGGGATTATGTTGAGATGAAAGGCACTATGTATTTACTGCATTTCTTGAAATTAAGGCTAGGAATATATTAATTCATGTCTATACATAACATTTATATTAAAAAAACAGTTCAATTTTGTATGGTTGTCGAATGTCGTGTCCCATCTTCCATGCTAATGGCCTTGCTCTATCTAAAAACATCATATTCACTCAGAAGTTCCAACTCAAGCATAGCATAGTCTCAGAGCCATCAACACTTCCCCCCCCCCCCCGGCATGACCCAGGAGCAATCTGCCCCCATATCAGCAGTATTTTAACATTGGTGAACAGGGGGAGGGGGGGGGGGGGGAGCAACCACCTGGTTGCCCCCAGCCCCCACTCCAAATTGTGTGGCAGTGCTCATGTATTCACTAACATGTTATCTTGCAAACTTAAATACACAATTATTGTTTGCATAAGGCAATGCACCTTTTTAATGACAGCATATCTGAGTTTGAGTACCCATTAAGTCCAGACTGTGATGTTTGTGTGTCTTCTCTATGTTGGAAATAGGCTTCATTGATCACTCAGATTGGTATGTGTTGTGATATAAATGTATCATGCTTGATGCATTACAAATTGTATGTTGTGTTTCTGAGTTTGAGGTTGTTTTGTCTCATGAGATATCCTTGTCATGCTGTTCAACAAATGTTGTGACGCTAATTTGCTGTCTTTGTACTTTTTTGATTATTTTGCCTCTTTTTCTAACAAATTCAAAATCCGACCAAACTTTCCTGTTTACTTTCTGTTAACTCTGCCCAAACATTACCTGTTTCCACCCATTTCCTCTACATTCTTGCTTCCAGAGATAAGTTCAATTCCATTAAGGGCAGAAGGTATTGTTGGTCTTCTAAAAAACTAGCTCAGATTTTAGTACTGCGAAATCTGACAACCTCAGAAAAGCCCAGTACTGATCACATTTTTTCCCTTCTCAGGTATGGCATTGCCAGAAACAATCTCATCCCAGCCGTCGCCATCTCCAGCAGGTCACCATTCCCCTCAGCTGGCGGCGGATCAGACTTGAACATCTCCCCTTCGGCTGCAACTGGGTGGAAACGGCGGTGGCTTCGGCGGTGAAGCTGGTGGCCATGCTCGTGCGCCGCGTGGCTCGAGGAAGGTGTCGGAGCAGACTCTGTTGCGCGGCGCCACGCAGCTAGCGCTCGAGGCGCTGTATTGGCTGTGCTTGGACGCAGAGAACATGGACCTGCTGCTGGTCCTGTCGCCCGGCTGGCAGCTGGGAGACTGGCGACTGGCGAGGCTTGACGCTGGCACGCTGATTCGTTTGAGACCATTTTTGGCCCGATCGGACTGTAAATTGGGGCGCTACAGCGTTCCACGTCATTTGAGCTTGAATTTGACCTTGAAGGAGACCTGTAAGGTCAAAATAGACCTGTTTTTTTGGGAAACAGGCGGTTCGCTCTGACCTTAGGACCAAATGATGTAAAAATATATGCCCGACGCTGAAAACTGAAGCTGGTACTGGCGCTCCCGTCCTTTGACCTTGCATTTGACCTTGAAGGTCACGGAGATAAATTCTGAAAATTATTGACGTCCTGGAACTGGGCACGCTGAATCGTTTGAAACAATTTTTGGCCTGATCAGACGGTAAATTGGGGTCCTCATTAGTAGACCGACTGTACACTGTACAGTCGGTCTACTAATGATCTTCCCTAGGTCTGGGTCTCCCACAGTGGGCAAAACGATAACTGGCTGAATACCGCACCGAGTCGGGGCTGGACCGGTTTGACAGCTCGCCCGGTGCCGGCCGATACTTGGTGGAATCTGCTTTTTTTTTTGGGGGGGGGGGGGTTGGGGAGGGGAGGGGTTCCGGTCCACACAGTAGTCCAGCCTATAGCTATATGCCGCCTGGGTGGGGAGGGAACCACCCCCTCCCAAGCGGGGAACCGAATGACCTGCGCCAGTAGCCAGACTCGAACCCGGAACCCTTGGATTCCGAGTACGACGCTTTACCAACTGAGCCACCCGGCCCCCATTGGAATCTGCACCGCTACTTCTTGGACCGCCCCACAGGCCGATCGGGCAATATATGCGCATGTGTGGCGAGGCTGTGTGGCGGACTGTGGTTGGAAATATGCGCAGACATAGAATGCTAGTCAAGTTAGCGACGATGTCTGTGATGACCAGTTTGAAGAAAACCATAGGTCTGTGAAGCATCGCTAAATGTGAAATTGATAGAACACTGCACGGGCTATACTTTAAGACGAATATTTTATATCAAGCTGACCGATACTGTCGTTACAGATGTCGTCTGGGAAATGAATATTCCAGTTCGGAAATGGCTATCCGTCTTGTCGATTGCGACGATTGAGAAATTTGAATTGCGCCAAAAATTAAAGTATCGAGATTTTGACCTGATCACAAGGTCAAGGTCAGATTTAAACACGTAGCCAGTCAGATGCTCTATCAGCTGCACACTTGGCGATGCTTCATAGACTTATGATTTTAAATCCTGTCGTCGCAGGTATCGGAAATGTCGTCACAAGTATCTTTGCTAACGGATATAAACCCGCCCGGGTGTGTTGGCGGAGCGTGAAGTACGGAGCGGCATGGATGCGAACATATCAGTGCGAGGCCCACTGCATTTGTTTCCCTTTTTGCGTAGAATCATCAGGTGGACGTTTGCATTCGTAATTTCGGGGTTCTGCATTACACATGACACGTGGCATGATTAAGAAAGAAATACACGTGAAAGCGCCTGGTGCCAGCGCGGTTCGAACCCACGACCAAGCTACGAATACGCTGGGAGTCGACAGCTATACCGACTGAGCTATTTGGGATAATGTGATCAGTGATGAACACTGTTATTCAGTCTCTTATGTTGGATCTCTGCCAGCTCAGGATAGGCGACCCCTTAACCCTCGAGACAGACGGCCCTGACCACCACCCGGGTCGCGGCGCATTCCATTCCGACACCGCCCCGCACTCCCCCCCCCCCCCCCCTCCAGGTCACACACCTGGCAGACAGCCACAATGGGTACCAACATACGGTGGGGATTACAGACTGGTTATTGATTCAACTTTTCTTGGAACGATTCAATCATGATTCATTTTGGAATCTGAATGATTCAATCACCGTTCGATTCACGGCAAACATTTTGAAAATTGATTCCTCCTGATTCAAATAATCAAAACAAATATTTTAATCGAATCACGTTTGATTCAACATTTAATATATGTAGTGAATTTATATAAAATCAATACAAATGGAAACATACATATATATGATCATTACAACATTGTTACAGCAATACTACTTCTGAATAAATGAATGTAGCCACTGGGACTGCATGTATTTGCACAATTTACCAGTGTACTTGAATTGTTGATAATCCTGAAATCTTTTGATTCGATCAGCCTTGATTTTATGCGGGTTTTGATTTAATCACGATTCATGAATCAAAAGATCTGGTGGTGAATCAGTTATTTTTGTATTCAAGGAATTTTGATTGAACGATTCCAATCGATTCAATCAGTGTCGAATCAATAACCAGTCTGGAGGAGAAACCACCTTTTTATGCCTATCGCGACCGTAGCGCCACGTGGAGGCAGGGGAAAATCATTAGTAGACCGACTGTACCTACCTCAATCAAATCACCATCCAACAAAATCCTCACTGCCTACCACGGAATGAGTAACCTTCGAACATCAGCAGCCAGGTTTACGATATAACCTCGCGAAAGGCCGATTTGCTCCCGAAATACCAGCACCGTCAAGGCCACCAGGCGTTCGCGCCGTGACGGGGAACCACGAAGACTAAATGCGACAACAATGAAGAGTAAACGGTGCCCATGTGATCTCGGCTGCCAGCATCCGAGCGGCATTTGGCAGGAGGCGCGGGCAGGCGCTGGAGCCACGTCAGCGCCAGTGTTGTGCTTGGCAGTTGGAGAGACCGGGACCGAGAAGGGATGAAGAAGAAGAAGGGAACCGAGAAGGGATGAGGAGATCAGCGAAGCGGCAGCTGCCGTATACGCAGACTTGTTGGGGGTACATTACTGGAAGAATAGACACAGAGGTTTACAGGGCTGGCATTCAATTATGATGAGAGCTACCGCTTATCTGGAGAGCTACCCAAATCACGAACCGCACAATTAATGTTGATCTGAAAGCCCATATCGGCACACAGAATGATTGTTGATTATATCAAGCCAAACACAGGTGCTCACATATTTAATCTTCGCCCGGCATTCGGTTTAATTGGTGTCGGTGTCAATCGGTGTCAATCGGTTACCAAAATTTTGGTAACCGACAAAATGTTGTGACCGAGTTGGTAATCGGTCGGTCAGGCTCATACATTTTTGGACACATGTCGGTCAGCCTAATCTTGATAAAAAAAAATTCACGCCTTTACACATTATATCCAGCAAATTTGCTCCAAATTCAATCAATTAATGTAATGCTAAATAGAACACATCATTATTATATCAAGATTGAAGACATTGCTCACAAGAGGAAGTGAGGTCATGAAAAATAAGTATTGTATAGTTATACCATCTTAAGTAGCATATGGCATACACAAACCAGTAACCACTAACCAAGCACAACAGGGACGTAGGAACGTCACGAAAAGTGTGTGTGTGTGTGGGGGGGGGGGGGGGGCAGTGAAAATGTGATCTCGTTTTGCGGGAACCCCAACCCCCTTGGAAGATTTATTTACACATTGGGACTGTTCTCGTCTTGGCGAACCTTTTGCCATCGAACACTTCTCACCAAGCAAAAATAAAGATTTTAGCCCCCCAAAAAATGGAAAAAAGTGAGGGGACCATGGCCCCCCTGTTCCTACGCCTATGATTAGCACAATAATGCAACACAGTGCACAATGCACATTGATGGTGATTGGTGTTTAAAGGGACTATCTTACCTTAACATTATATTTGAGTTGAGATAGCCATTTGTATGGCTAGGCATTGAAATTAAGTATGGTAGCAGTTAAAACAACCAAAATGATCTAATCAAAAAGATATTCGAGTTTTATTTTGACATCTGTAAAAAATAAGGTCCATGTGTATTTGAATAGGGCTTCTAAACCGACAGCGTCGTCTCTTTACCCAACTGGTAATGATAGTCGACTTGTTGTAAGGTCAGCATTGGAATATTTTCGTCTTTCATTTCTCGATCCCCGGGTGGTTCGTAATCTAAGTCAATCTAGCACCGGGTGGTTCGCTTTTTCTGCGCAATAGATGTCGACAAAAAAAAAAGTGCCCTACATTTGCCAGCACAAAGGATTTCCCTGTTATTAAAAACAAAACATATGACGTCACCAACCCAACTTTTCGCTTTAAACTAAAAGTTGATTATCTTCCAAGATAAGCATAGTTTCGAAACAAAAAGTTCACGAACATGTTCAGCTGACCGACCGACCGACCGACCGACCGACCGACACCCGACACCCCGCACCCCGCACCCCGCACCCCGCACCCCGCACCCCGCACCCCGCACCCCGCACCCCGCACCCCGCACCCCGCACCCCGCACCCCGCACCCCGCACCCCGCACCCCGCACCCCGCACCCCGCACCCCGCACCCCGCACCCCGCACCCCGCACCCCGCACCCCGCACCCCGCACCCCGCACCCCGCACCCCGCACCCCGCACCCCGCACCCCGCACCCCGCACCCCGCACCCCGCACCCCGCACCCCGCACCCCGCACCCCGCACCCCGCACCCCGCACCCCGCACCCCGCACCCCGCACCCCGCACCCCGCACCCCGCACCCCGCACCCCGCACCCCGCACCCCGCACCCCGCACCCCGCACCCCGCACCCCGCACCCCGCACCCCGCACCCCGCACCCCGCACCCCGCACCCCGCACCCCGCACCCCGCACCCCGCACCCCGCACCCCGCACCCCGCACCCCGCACCCCGCACCCCGCACCCCGCACCCCGCACCCCGCACCCCGCACCCCGCACCCCGCACCCCGCACCCCGCACCCCGCACCCCGCACCCCGCACCCCGCACCCCGCACCCCGCACCCCGCACCCCGCACCCCGCACCCCGCACCCCGCACCCCGCACCCCGCACCCCGCACCCCGCACCCCGCACCCCGCACCCCGCACCCCGCACCCCGCACCCCGCACCCCGCACCCCGCACCCCGCACCCCGCACCCCGCACCCCGCACCCCGCACCCCGCACCCCGCACCCCGCACCCCGCACCCCGCACCCCGCACCCGCACCCCGCACCCCGCACCCCGCACCCGCACCCGCACCCGCACCCGCACCCGCACCCGCACCCGCACCCGCACCCGCACCCGCACCCGCACCCGCACCCGCACCCGCACCCGCACCCGCAAACGCAAACGCAAACGCACCCGCACCCGCACCCGCAAACGCAAACGCAAACGCAAACGCAAACGCAAACGCACACGCACACGCACATGCACACGCACACGCACACGCACACGCACACGCACACGCACACGCACACGCACACGCACACGCACACACAGGCTCCTCCCACTTTCTGAGCGACGGCCCAGTGGAAATCTTCGAGCTCTTTAAAACATGTAAACATGTTTCTCATCATTCTACGATTTTGAAATACTGCTCCCCATCCTCCCTCCGCCGGCCCCCGCCCCTACGTCACTTCTACCCGGCCCCCGTCCCTACGTCACTTCTACCCAGCCCCCCCCCCCCACCTACGTCACCCCCCCCCCCCTCTCCCCCCGTCACCGATGGCGACCGACGCGTCGACCCGTACGATGACGCTCCTGCGCTTCATCTGATCGCCGTTTGACGGCAATTACGGTGATTAATTTGGCCGCGGGCTCATCGAGGCGGTATTTTGGCGTGCCAACACCGGTATTGGCGGGAAACCGCGGCCGCCGGCGTGCCCGAGTCATGTCTGGGGATGCCATGAACGGCCGTCGTTATCGACTAGTGCCCGACGAAGAGGGGTGGTTGGGGGAGGGGGGGGGGGGGGGGGGGGGAGGGCGGGTCCCGGCAGGTTCAGATGTAGAGTGGGGTCCGCTGACACAGAGAGGTGGAGGAGAGAGGGAACGCTTCAACCATCCGGCGGATTTCGGATTAGTGGTGTATCCACGTATATTACGGAGTGGTTTACTAATTTCCGCGCTGCTGTTTACTAGATAACAGTGCGTGCTGGATCAGTGGCGTACCCAGGATTTACTCCAGGAGGGGGCAATTTTTGCCCAGGGGGCATACAGTACCCCAACAAAAAAACTCACCGGATTTGGCCCACTATATTTTTAAAAGGGCATATTTTCACCATTTTTCTCTTAAAAAATAAAAATAAACTTTTTTCGACCAAAGGAGGCACGTACAGACCTTCAGGGGGGTGAAATTGCCCCGTTTGCCCCCGCCCCCCCCCTTGTGTATCCCTATGTGCTGGATTAGCTGGCGGAAATTACCTGCGTGTGTGTGTGCGTCTGCGTGTACTCAATCGCCCTCCCCTGTTAATTGATTAATTCCTTTGTTAATTTATCAGTCAATACCTCCTCCCCCCCCCCCCCCCGGATGCTTGTTGGTGTTTCCGACTAACTCCTTCCCGCTCGATATACTCCTGTTCAACATCCGGTGGCCAGATCCCGTGCTCCGCTGTGTGCCCTCGGACGGTAATAGAATGTCACCGGCAGCGGTCGGCTCCCGTCCCCGGCGGGAGGCCTGCTCTGACTACAAAATATATCCGCCAATACCCGCCGCTGATTGGTATACACCGGCTGACAGGGGCAGCTGTCCCGGCTCTGATTGGTTAATAGTGTGCGGACCTGTTACCGAACGGCGTCTGCCGCTGGTTCGAACATGCTAAGGCGTGTATGTATAACTGGAAGGCTCATTTCACGTTTATCATGTGAGAGCGATACTTGGTTCGAAGACAGTATTTAGTATACACAATGCGCATTGGCAGAATCAAGAGCCACAATATACGAATACCAGCAGGACGGAGGGGAAGAATCAGGAAATATACCAGCAGAACAGAGGGGAAAAATCAGGGAAGATACCAGCAGAACAGAGGGGAAGAATCAGGAAAGATACCAGCAGAACAGAGGGGAAGAATCAGGAAAGATACCAGCAGAACAGAGGGGAAGAATCAAGAAAGATACCAGCAGAACAGAGGGGAAGAATCAGGGAAGATACCAGCAGAACAGAGGGGAAGAATCAGGAAAGATACCAGCAGAACAGAGGGGAAGAATCAAGAAAGATACCAGCAGAACAGAGGGGAAGAATCAGGAAAGATACCAGCAGAACAGAGGGGAAGAATCAGGAAAGATACCAGCAGAACAGAGGGGAAAAATCAGGAAAGATACCAGCAGAACAGAGGGGAAGAATCAGGAAAGATACCAGCAGAACAGAGGGGAAGAATCAGGAAAGATACCAGCAGAACAGAGGGGAAGAATCAGGAAAGATACCAGCAGAACAGAGGGGAAGAATCAAGAAAGATACCAGCAGAACAGAGGGGAAGAATCAGGAAAGATACCAGCAGAACAGAGGGGAAAAATCAGGAAAGATACCAGCAGAACAGAGGGGAAGAATCAGGAAAGATACCAGCAGAACAGAGGGGAAGAATCAAGAAAGATACCAGCAGAACAGAGGGGAAGAATCAGACACATAGCCAGGATTTGTATCAGGGGGAGGGGGGCACGTCGGTGGTAGAAACAAATTTCGCTCCTCAGACAAATGTTGTTGACCAGGGGGGGGGGGGGGGGGGTAAGGTCGGGTCGTCAGAGAATCTCATTTTATCTAGTGTATTATGTATCAGGGGGGGGGGGGGCATGGCCCCGTGCCCCCCCCCCCCCCCCTTGGCTACGTCCCTGGGAAGAATGCACAATCAATACCCTGGAGCTATTTCCCACCAATACACCGTCATTACACCGTCACCAATACCACGTCATTCCCGATAACGAACACCACAACATCTGATGCTCTTATACAGTTCCTCGGGGCACCCCTTTCAGCGGCGCACGCCACGCACGCATGTTTACTCAGAACAGCCGGTCTGGTGCGCAGTGTTGGTTGTCAAAACCAGCCTGCAGATGCCCACCGTAACGAGCGACCAGAATACGCAAAAACTGCGTAACGCGATCGGGAACGGCACGTGGCTCTGAGAGAAAATCGTGAACGGCACGTGGCTCTGAGAGAAAATCGTGAACGGCACGTGGCTCTGGGAGAAAACCGTGAACGGCACGTGGCTCTGGGAGAAAATCGTGAACAGCACGTGGCTCTGGGAGAAAATCGTGAACGGCACGTGGCTCTGGGAGAAAATCGTGAATGGCACGTGGCTCTGGGAGAAAATGGTACAGAGAAAGTGGCCTCAGCGAAAACTTTGTAGGAGTAAATTCTGGGGACAACCAATCGCACGATTAATCGTCCAGGGACATAGAAGCGGCGTTTCCATCTGGCTTCATTCCTGAGTCCGATACACAGCGAGTTGGTTATATACTCGGTTTGTGGCCTAATGTTGCAACTAAGGAATGTCAAGAAACCGAAATGGCAAGCGCATTTAGCAGTATTCCTATGTCCCAGTGGTAAGAACGCTGCACCCAGCTCTGTCTGCCACCCACTGTCCAGCGCGTAGTGAACCTCCTGTCCTCTGCAATCTGCAGCAGCCTATCTGCAGAGTGGAGAGAGCAGGGGAGGTACGGCCACGTCAGGCGGATGCAGTACATGCTGCATGCAGTATCAACTCCGCTTCCTGCGTGGAGTGTGTCAGTCCTCCAGCTCGCCGTAGTTTGGTGCATAAACTTGGGCTTAATTTGGCACACTGCACTGCGCATTCACTGCAAAGAGCTAGGTTATGTCAATGTTTGGAACAGTTGACCAGCTGTACGCAGTTAACATCAGTTAACCAGTGTGTGGAAGTGGAATCGAGTTGTGCGTATAGGCTCAACTCGATTCCACTTCCACACACTGGTTGAAGGCATAGGTGTCCACTTGGTAACCACTTGGTAACCACCTTGGTAACCACCTTGGTAACCACTTGGTAACCACTTGGTAACCACTTGGTGTCCACTTGGTAACCACTACCCGAACAAAGTATAATTTAAATTGCCAAATTAATACGGTTGTATTTGACGGCAGTTTCGTCAACGGGAGTACAACCTGAAAATACCCAGATCAAATAATGATCACTTCGACTTGTTCCAAGCGCTCTTTTAAAAAAAATAAAGTTATCTGGAATTTCAAATGGATTGAAGTCTGGGATCGGAGCCCTTCGCTAAGCAGAACTTGTGTCGTGAACCCTGACCTCTGCCATACGGTCTTGTAATTTCAGCTAATCGATATCGAATTGAGAAACTTGAGCGTGCTCAAAAGTTGGAACATGGTCCACCCAGCTCCTGCTGTCATCAGACGTCGTACCTGCTAACAGCCGCCGACTGCAGGTCGTCCGGTCAGAAGCAAATACTGGGCGCCGAAGCGACTCAACCTCACCTTGCTAAGGTGGGCGCCGAAGCGACTCAAACTCACCTTGCCAAGGTGGGCAAGTTTCCAGTCAGACACTCTTATAAAAGACATAAAAGAAAAGTGCAACAAAGAGCCTCTTGGGCCCATCCGAGGTTGCACCCCACCCCAACCCTACCCACCCCCCCCCCCCCCTCCACCAGTCTCGCCCCTTCAAATCACCTTACTCTACCTGCATAAAAGAAGGCTAATCCCACGAGTATTTATGAACTAATCCCTTCTCTGTAAAGTATTTATCTAATCTAATTTTGAAGGAAGCAAGTGTCACTGCATCAGCGACATCCCCTGGTAGCATATTCCAATGTCCTACAACCCTTCTACTGAAAAATGACTGTCGTAGCCTAGTCCTACTTTGTTTCATAATGAGTTTATGCTGATGACCTCTACCTCGATTTTCCCTATTGAACTCAAACATACCCTTTAAATATCCAGAATGCTGACTATTTACAAATTTGAAGACTTCAATTAGATCTCCTCTTAGCCTTCTATATCTAAGTGAAAACATACCCAATTTCTTTAATCTATCTTCATAAGGTAAACTACCAAGACAATTAACCATTTTTGTTGCCCTTTTTTAACTCTTTCTAACAACCAGCAATCTTTCTCATATGTTGGAGACCAGGCTTGTACACAATACTCCAAATGTGGTCTAACGTATGCACAATACAGTTTTGTTATTACCTTTTCACTCTTGTAGGAAACATTTCTGTTAATGGCCCCTAGCATTCTAAGTGCCTTTTTCCTAGCTTCTACAACCTGGTCTGACGCTGATAGTCTATTGTTTACCACGACACCTAAATCTCTTTCCTTTTCAATCTGCTCCATTTTCTGCCCACCCATTTCATACCTATGTTTACTGCTAACCCGTCCAGCGTGCATAATCTTACATTTACTCAAATTGAATTTTCATCTGCCATGCTTCAGACCACTCAACTAGCTTGTCCAGATCTGATTGAAAAACATCCTGATCATGTTTTCCTCTAATAATCCTGACAACTTTTAGATCGTCTGCAAATTTCAAGACTTTGCTGTCTATACTGTTCTCAATTGCATTCACAAATATTATAAAAAGCAATGGGCCCAGGACTGAGCCCTGTGGAACACCACTGAGAACCTCCTTCCATTGTGATTGGCACCCATTCAATATAACCCTTTGCTGGCGTCCTGAAAGCCACGTTTCTATCCAATCCAGAATCTTGCCCCTGATCCCATGAATTTTAAGTTGCAACCCCAGTCTTGTATGGGGGACTTTGTCAAATGCTTTACTGAAATCAAGAAAAGCTACATCTAGCTGTTTACCCTGATCAAAGCTATCTGTTGCAACATCCAAAAACTCCAGAAGATTAGTTAAACAAGAACGGCCCTTCCTAAAAAAAAAAAAAAATATTCTTGATAATTCAGTTGGCTGTTAGTAGGACAGGCTTAATCAGTCTTAATCCCTTTGATCGTAGGTGCAAAATGAATATTAATAGCCTGCAGTCTAAATGTTTGGGTTCCCCCTAAGTGTTGACGAGCAGAAAGCTGAGTCTAATGTGGATCGACAAACATTGTCAAGGCGTAAGTCGCATAGGAAGATGGTCGCTTATGTGACATAAATGTATGGTTGATAAGGTAGCTATAGACTATAGTTTACACAATTTGAACCTTCAATGACAGTATTACCATACCATTAGCATACCTAAGTTAAGTCAGTTAACCTATTTGTAACAGGGGGGGGGGGGGGGGGGGGGGCGAATTCCGCCCCCCCCCTCATGTTTTTCGCAGATATCTCCAGAACGGCTGGGAGCAGGCCCATGAAATTTTGGGACTTTTCATATAATTGAATACCGCATTTGGAGTCAAAATTTTGAGTTCTTAACCTGAACAGAGGCGGTTCCAGGGCACAGTTTTGGGTGGGTTCGGAGCCGACATTTGGCGATAATACGGAAATGCGACCTTCACGGGTTTCTTCCTAACTGCCTCAAGTATGAAAGCGTTACATCGTTTACGGTAATTGCAACATGTGCAAATTAGTTGATGTTAATGAAATATCATAAAAATTGCATGGCAGAGGCGGTTTCAGGGGCTTGAAAAGGGGGGGGGGGGGTTCCAGGAAGTATTCAATGCTTGGCGGGACGCCAATAGAGCAATGTAAGGGACATGCATAGCTATCAAGATGTAAAAGATAGCTTCTGCTTCCATTATTTGCATAATTTATTACATATAGAGTTTCAGGGGCGTGTTCAGGCACATGAAAAGGGGGGTGACTGGCATGGTGATGACGATATGCCAGCGATAACGGCGCAATAGACGTTTAGCTTATAATGATATATGCACATATGAGGCCAGCAAAGGGAATAAGTCATTTTTGGCAGAGGCGCGCTCAGGAATGGAAGAAAGGGGGTCAGATTATTACAAGGAAACTAAGAGGCATGGGCGTACAATGACATAACATACTGCAGTTTTCGAATGAAACACGCACCACAGGATACTCTACGAACGATTATAAGATAATAGGCGAGTCCAGGTAGGGTAAAAAGGGGGGTAAGCAATATTAATTGAAGTTGTAGTGAAATAGTCACTGTTGACTAGTTAGTATCATAATAGCGGATAATATACTTATCAAAAGGTCTTGTGCCGCCCCAGTGTGGATCCTGGATACGCCTATGATGAAGTACAACATGCAAAAAAGGAACTATCTACGATCAGTAACATATTTATAGTGCTGGGTAGCAACTTGTCTGCGGTTAATACTTTTTCCAATTTGACCTCCTTTTTCACTAACCTGGTATCGCCTATGGCAAAAATATGATTTATAACAGTTTTGTATAATGTCAAAATCACATACCATTTCATTTATTTAAAAAAACATCAAAAATGGTTTTATTACGCATTTACTTCACCCCCCATATTGAGTGACCTGCACACGCCTATGATTTTTGAATTTTCAAACGTCACCATCATATATCAATTTCCAATTCAATCTCTATTGATTCCTATTAGTTGTGTTAAAATCGGTCGATAAACATGAAATCTATGTTGGATCAAAAATACCACTAAAATTTGTAGTTTTTGCCCCCCTGTTGCCCCCCTATCCAAAATTTTGATTTCTTTTTATTATATAGAAATGTAGATCGTGTTGAGGGGAAGCAAACACCGTTTCATTTTTGAAAATCGGACGGGTAGATCTGGAGATCTCGGGGGGGGGGGGGGCGGAATCCCCCCCCCCCTGTTACAAATAGGGGTAGCCAGGAGCCTGTTACAAATAGGGTTAAGTCGCCCTTATTCGCATCGGTTATATCGGCTAACACCGCGGAGTCCGCGGAGAGCGCAGACGCCACGAGAAGGACGGCTGTTTAATATTAGATCGCACGAAAATTGCTCCTCCTACGTCGAATGGTTTTCGTACGACAGAACATTTTGCCCATAAATATTCATTAAATGCCCGAAGCTTGTCCGTCCCTGGAGGCCTACATTCGCTTCAGCAGATTTGATTACAGGAATGACGCGTTTGAAATTGTCTCATATCGTCACGGCATAGCGTAATGTTGCAATAATTTGCGTCAGATAGATTTGCGACATTTTGATTCGTGTTCTGTTTAAACAGGTAAATTGTGAGACAAAACAATATTCAAACTTGAGTTTTCACAAAGAAACCCATCAGAGTTAGGTGCCTGTACTACCAAATGATATCATAACTATACAAAATGTTTGGGTTTAGTATTCGACCACTGTGTGATTCTAACATTCCTTCAATATCA
>JAXIVJ010000651.1:2500-32500 GCA_036785665.1 Chirona hameri
GCAGGGTGGACAGGTGAGCGCAGGCTGCGGAAAGGCATCGCCAAGCCTTGACTTCGCTTGAGCATGAAGATTCTCTGTTGGCGACTTTACAAATGAACACAATGCAGCGTTTTAGTACTCGTGGCCAGCAATGCGATCGGGGCATTGCCTTGGGGTCGAAATCGTAATTTGGTTTTACCCCCTAGGGGTTTATTTTGCCCCCTAGGGGTCGGTGACTCCAATGGAATTTGGGTCGTTGCATCGTGTATGTGACCTGCGAGTATCAAGTCTGTGTCACCAACCGTCTGACCTGTAGAGGTGGTCAAAGTTTTTTTGCAGAGGTCCACGTGGCGGCACGTGTCACGTGACACCAATCGTGCCGCAGCACGTGTCACGTGACACCAATCGACTCGCGACCGGAACCATAATCTGTCCGCCGTTTTGTAGAATCGAACGGTGCCATCCGCGTCGAAATCGGCCGGCAGTTTTGGCTCCACGTGTCAATATGCTCCGCCGGACAGACACACGGACATACGGACACACAAACAAGCTCCTCCCACTTTCCGAGCGACGGCCCAGTGGAAAACTTCAAACTCTGAAAAACATGTAAACATGTTTCTCATTTTTCTACGATTTGAATGACTTCGCCTGAACATGTAGGATTGTCTGCTGGTGATTCTACAAATAAACAAAGAGAAACATAAACAACGGGTTCTCCAGCGTGCGGAATCGGAGTTGTTTGGATTGACTCAGTTGAGCTTCATGTAGGTATTTGACAATTTCACCTAAGTCCCGGCATTGGTTGCTATTATGTTGGGTAGGATGTACCATGTATCCGACCCATGGGGCACCATGGGGCACCATGGGAATACTGGGGCACACTGGGGCTATTTGTATGGGATGAGCCGTCACAGCCATCTGGGCCGCCTCGTCTTGTGTCTCACAGGTCAGCCCTGGCTCTCAGAAGCGAAGGGCGGCGGAGCTCCGGCGCCAGACAAGGACCAAAGACCTGCAGTGGCTGGAGCGGGAACTGCAGAAGGTTAGTACCGGATGACGTCAGTGGCTGGAGCGGGAACTGCTGAAGGTTAGTACCGGATGACCTGCAGTGGCTGGAGCGGGAACTGCAGAAGGTTAGTACCAAAGACCTGCAGTGGCTGGAGCGGGAACTGCAGAAGGTTAGTGCAGGATGACGTCAGTGGCTGGAGCGGGAACTGCAGAAGGTTAGTGCAGGATGACGTCAGTGGCTGGAGCGGGAACTGCAGAAGGTTAGTACCGGATGACCTGCAGTGGCTGGAGCGGGAACTGCAGAAGGTTAGTACCGGAGAACTGGAGAACGTTAGTACCGGATAACGTCAGTGGCTGGAGCGGGAACTGCAGAAGGTTGGTACCGGGACAACTGGAGAACGTTAGTACCGGATGACGTCAGCTGGCTGATTATTGGATGGCGATTAGGTTGTCAGATCCACGACTATTAACCAGGACAATCTAAACTGACGACCTGTCCACTAGACAAAGTAAAACTCGCCGAATACGTGCTTATTACAGACAGATAAATGAAATAGGCTAGTCAAACGGTTGTCAACGACAGCATACCCACTTCTCCTCAATGTTTCATGTTTCCTATTTCAGCATGTTTCATATGCTGTTTGTTCTAGGTTGAGAGAGAGAAGACCCGATTGGAAAGAGAACGAGAGAAATATTTAGACCGCGAAGCCAGGTAAGATATGCTCACCAATTTGTTTGCATGGTAATTTGCAAAGCAGTCCTCGCATTACTTTTAGCATTTATCTGCGATGCCCAAAATTCTATGTTACCTTCAATGCATCTGACGGTTGGTCAAGCTCAATCTTTCCTTTATCAGTGAGCCAACCTAATGATGTTTCGAGAGTGATAGCATGATGCTGACTTAGCTCGAAACCTAAACAAGGCAAATTCAACAAAGCCTGTAGGTCCTGTGAGTTCTGGCTAATGTCATCCAGGGGCGGATCAGAAAATATTTAAGGGGGGGTCATCAATTGCAGTGGTGCCCCTACCTATACCCAAATCTGAAAACTCAACGGATTTAGTCCACTATATTTTGAGGGTGCCTTTTGTTTTATTGACAACATTTCAGCTTTGTTTTATTGACAACGTTTGCTATAGGTATTTGCAATATTAGACGTACCCTTTCTATCATTTAAAGTGCCTCGGATGGTGCTAAAATATATTCTTTGTACAGCCAAGGGCGGCCCCAGACGGCTGACGAAGAATTGACCAAGAGGGAAGTCGAGGTTCGTGACCAGGGGGGGGGGGGGGGTTGGAAGCCATTTTTTACGAGCAGTAAATCTTATGCATGCGATAAGTATTGCTACGCCAAAATTTGAGGTTTTGGCGGGTTATAGAACTCATTTTTGCTATTGGGACCAGCATACAGGGTCAAAACGAGGAAATATGTCTGGAGCAAAAGGTGGTGTCAAAAGACATGTTGCCCCCCCCCCCATGCAAGGCCACAGGTGGGGCCATGGCCCCCATATCTCCCCCTGCGGCCACCAGTGTATACAGTCTATATTGGACCCTTTTGTACTGGAAAAGAACACTGATTGATGTGCGCCGCGTAAAGGCGCGGACATTTTTGCTTTATTTTATTTTGTCTGGATAACTAGGCCCTAAAAAATCGAAAGGTTCTATAATCCATATGTATCAGCCAAAGGGGGGCCCTCAGGGCCACTCGAGTCAGATACGTTGTTGCCTCTGTATAAAGGCACGTTGGTGCCCCTTCATAGCCCCAAGGGACGGAAGGCATGAAGGGACTTTTTTGCCATAATTTAGCAATTTTAATTTAGCATCATTTCGCGATTTGTTCCCCTCCAGCGACCAATGCTTGTGATTTTATGGCGGCACCAGACAATTGTTTTCCTTCCTGGATTCAAGGAGGCACAGTTCCCCGGTGTCTCCCCTCGCCCCACAGTGCCACCTACCGTCACTATGGTGCCCTCGGTTAAAAAAATACTGAATGATTTGCGCCGCGTAGCGGCGCGGATTTTTTCCTCTTTATTTTGGTGGTGCCCCTGGTGCCCCGGCGCGGTTGTGCCCGCAAGGCGCGGTGGCGCCCCATGGCCCGGTGGTGCCCCCACGGCGCAGTGGTGCCCCCATGGTCCAAGGGGGGGAGGTCATGACCCCCGTGACTTCCCCCTGAATCCGCTACTGATACCATCTGTTCTATCTGACAATGTATCATCCCCTGGCATCTTGTCCGCCTCACACTGTGTCCTCCTTTGCCTTTGTGTCCTCCTCCGTAGACTGGAGCGAGTACGGGACGCCATGCGGAGACCGAAGGAGGACAAAGAGGACAAGGTCACCATAAAGACGGCGGAGGGCGAGTTCAGGTTCGAGGGAATCAACAAGAACTTCACGAAGAAACTCTACGAGTGGGAAGAGAGGAGAGGTCAGGCTTCGGCGAAGGCGCGGAACGGAAGATGTAACATTTATGAAATTATAAATGAAGCATTAGGTTCTCCGTGGCGACACTGCACTGGCGAGACCATGTTAAGTGAAGTGTAGACACATTGCAAGTAAAATGTAGATACTTGTCGACTTATCTGACGTATTTTCGCAAGTTTCTATGTATACCAGTAAAACGCCTTTTTGGGCGAGGACCGAGCGGGCGCGGTGTGGCAAAGGCGTTTTACTGACCTATTAAATTGTTCATGATCTCCTTTCTCGAATCCGCCAAAAGGGGGTACGTCCTGGCGCGGCATGCTTCATCGTATAAATTAATTACCGAGATGGCGCGAAGCGCCCGTGAGGTTTTTCGTCAACTTACTAGACAAATTTACATTTATCCGGGCCCGAACAGGCTCGAACCGGCCCGAACCGGACCGAACCGGCCCGACCCGGCCATACAGACACTTTTCGGAAGCTAATAACTTTGCAACCAGTGTTCCGATTTAGATCGGGGTTTCACCATGAGATAGAACCATCAAATACATTTTGATTTTGGTATAGTGCGTTCTAATAAGGGTGGTACCACAGCGCGTGGCACCTGCAGACGTCTAAATCAACAAAAATAATTATTGATCAAAAATAATTATTGATCAAAAATGGCTTGATTTATCTAAACATTCGTGTTTGTATACGCTGAAGCATGCAGCGCTCAGGACGTACTCCCTTTTGGCGGATTCGAGAAAGGAGATCATGTACAATTTAATCAAACTTAATTTCTATGTTGGCATACATGGAGGCCTGGCAATTTGTATGTATGGACTAAAAGGACTATTTGTTACTACCACGTGTGCTCCCGTACCGTTTCATATTTCAAACCTGTTTTAGCTTTACCAGTGCTCGCCCGCTCGGTCATCGCCCAAAAAGGCGTTTTACTGGTGCTTAGATTAATCATGCCATTTTTGATCAATAATGATTTGTGTTCATTTCGACGTTTGCGTGTGCCACGCGCTGTGATACCTCCCATATCAGAACTCACTATACCGAAATCAAAATTGATTTGATGGTTCTATCCAATGGTGAAAACCCCATCTCAATCGGAGCAGTGTGTGCAAAGTTATTAGCTTTCGAAAAGCGTCTGTATGGCCGGGTCGGGCCGGTTCGGGCCGGTTCGGGCCGGGTCAAATGTAAATTTGTCTAGTAAGTTGACGAGAAACTTCACGGGCGCTTCGCGCCCGCTCGGTAATTAATGGCATTGAATAATGCTTTGTTGGACCATACCTAATTTTATCAATCAGCGGCAACCCGTTACCAAGCTCGAACCTGACTTTGTTTATCATGAATGAACCATTATTCTCATAAGTATCACGAGTCAACACCGTATTGCGTTATTATGTGTTAATATCGCATGCTAATACGTATACGTATATAGTATACGCACATATACGTATACGTATACGTATACCCATGTTCTTACGCTGGTGCGGCTGCCGTCAGGGATTCCACCGGACTCAGAGTCCTCGACAATCGCGCTACTGGCTCCTAACTACCGACCGCACGACCGGACAGAGCAGGAGCCGGGCAGGATGGTCAGGTGAGGTCAAACGAGGTCACAACCTGAGGTCAGGTGAAGTCAAACGAGGTCACAACCTGAGGTCAGGTGAGGTCAAACGAGGTCGCAACATGAGGTCAGGTGAGGTCAAACCAGGTCACAACCTGAGGTCAGGTGAGGTCAAACGAGGTCACAACCAGAAGTCAGGTGAGGTCAAACGAGGTCACAACCAGAGGTCAGGTGAGGTCAAACGAGGTCACAACCTGAGGCCAGGTGAGGTCAAAAGTCGGGACCAGTTGAAATGAAAAGATGAGGTCAGGTGGGGTTGCCTATAGGTTACAAGTTGAGGCCAATGTATGTCAATATGTGAAATCAGTTGAGGACCTTAGTCTAGGTCAGTTGAGGGCATTAGTCTAGGTCAGTTGGGGACCTTAGTCTAGGTTAGTTGAGGACCTTAGTCTAGGTCAGTCGAGGACCTTAGTCTAGATCACTTGAGGACATTAGTCTAGGTTAGTTGAGGACCTTGTCTAGGTCAGTTGAGGATCTTAGTCTAGGTTAGTTGAGGACCTTAGTCTAGGTCAGTTGAGGACTTTAGTCTAGGTTAGTTGACGACCTTAGTCTAGGTCAGTTGAGGACCTTAGTCAAGGTCAGTTGAGGCCTTAGTCTAGGTCAGTTGAGGACCTTAGTCTAGGTTAGTTGAGGACCTTAGTCTAGGTCAGTTATACCTTAGTCTAGGTCAGTTATACCTTAGTCTAGGTCAGTTGGGAACCTTAGTCTAGGTCAGTTGATGACCTTAGTCTAGGTCAGTTGAGGACCTTAGTCTAGGTCAGTTGGGGACCTTAGTCTAGGTCAGTTGAAGTCACCTACAGGTCAGATGAGTTGACTCGGAAACTCTCTAGCATCCGGATGTCACGGCCTGGCGTTTGCGGTTGGCAGCTACACGATCGCGCGATTGATTTAAGACACATACTTATTTGCTATCCTTCTCATTACGAGCGAGCGCGAAGCGTTCGTTCGTCCTTCCGTGGTGTATTGGAAAAATCTGAATATGAGCGGCACGGCCCGGCCCGGCCCGGCCCGTGGCGACACTGTTGAGAAGCTCATATATCTGCAACCGCACATCCGATTGACAAGCGGGCTTCTTTGCTGAGCAGCCCCATCCAACCTACCCTGTTTGAGACCAGTGCCGACTCATGTGGGCGACTACCAATGCGCGTGGCGTGTGCCGCGTGAGGGGTGTTGCAAAGTGTTTTCTCGCAAAAACTTCGCAACGGCTAGGCAGATTATGTGCAAATTTGGTGTGTAGTTAGGGACCCTCAGTCGCCACTTTCCCACAAGTCAGGGGTGGGGTGCCTGCACGTGTACACGTGCAAACCCCTACTTTATATCTCAGGAACGGCTGATCCGATTGTGTTCAAATTTGGTATGTGGTTAGGGACCTCTCAGCCGCCACTTTCCCACAAGTCAGGAGTGGGGTGCCTGCACGTGTACACGTGCAAACCCCTACTTTATATCTCAGGAACGGCTGATCCGATTGTGTTCAAATTTGGTGTGTGGTTAGGGACCTCTCAGCCGCCACTTTCCCACAAGTCAGGAGTGGGGTGCCTGCACGTGTACACGTGCAAACCCCTACTTTATATCTCCGGAACGGCTGATCCGATTGTGTTCAAATTTGGTGTGTGGTTAGGGACCTCTCAGCCGCCGCCTGTCCACAAGCCTCTGCACGTGCGCACGTGATCACCTTTTTTGTATCTCAGAAACTACTTGCCCGCTCAAGTTGAAATTAACCATACATTTCGTTCGCGCTCGCTCGTTCATCGCCAACTACGGCGCCTTACTGGTGATATGCCTACTGTTGATTTATATTTTGCCAAACGGGCATTAAGCAGAGCTATGCTACGTGTTCACTGCTACCATCCTGCTGTATGTGTCAGGTGTCAGGTGTCAGGTGTCAGGTGTCAGGTGTCAGGTGTCAGGTGTCAGGTGTCAGGTGTCAGGTGTCAAGTGTCAGGTGTCAGGTGTCAGATGTCAGGTGTCAGGTATCAGGTGTCAAGTGTCAGGTGTCAGGTGTCAGGTGTCAGGTGTCAGGTGTCAGGTGTCAAGTGTCAAGTGTCAGGTGTCAGGTGTCAGGTGTCAGGTGTCAGGTGTCAGGTGCCAGGTGTAATGTGTCAGGTGTCAGGTGTCAGGTGTCAGGTGTCAGGTGTCAGGTGTCAGGTGTCAGGTGTCAGGTGTCAGGTGTCAGGTGTCAGGTGTCAGGTGTCAAGTGTAAGGTGGCAGGTGTCAGGTGTCAGGTGTCAGGTGTCAAGTGTCAGGTGTCAGGTGTCATGTGTCAGGTGTCAGGTGTCAAATGTAAGGTGTCAGGTGTCAGGTGTCAGGTGTCAGGTGTCAAGTGTCAGGTGTCAAGTGTCCCTCCTCCCTGTGCCAGGTGTAAGTCGGAGGGAAGTCTGGCGGAGTTGACGTCCACCACACTGGGGCAGCACAGCAGGCAGTCCTCAGAGGACAAAACTGCGGGAGGACTGGACGGAACACTCGGGGGTAAGCGTTAAGTCAGTTTAGCTAAGTCAGTTTAGCTGTTAAGTCAGGTTAGCTGATTTTGGTGTTTAGCTCTGTTTGGATCTGTTTAGCCTGTTTAGCTTTAGTAGTTACTAGTTTAGCTTTAGTAGTTACTAGTTGAGGTGTTTAACGTGGGCAGGATGGTACGTCTTCAACATAAAAACGAGGGTTTTGAAAGCAGACTGTTAATGACCAGTTTTTCGTGAAGTGGGTACGCATGCACTGCTTCTTGAGCGCAGTGATTAAATCACATTGGCTGAGATGTAAGGGACATTCTGCTGAAAGATCAATCACCAAGTTGCAGTTGCAAATATGACCAAATATATATTTTAGAGAACTGCTAGCCTGTAAATAGACATCCAGAGTAAAATTGGATAAATATTCAGAAATATAAAACCACATTCTGTTAGAAAGTACGTACTGTAGACTGTATGGACCTTAGCATGGGTCGGATTTATTTTAATTAACACGCATTTACTCTAAGAGAGTCCTAGCTGATCTAAAGACCATCCTCTATCAACACGTCGAGTCCCTCTCCGTTCTGCAGTTGTCCCTTTGCCGGTCCATTAAACAATCAATAGGTAGGCTGTACCGCAATCCTTGGTGTCATGCGGTACAGTATACCAGTCATGTTAATGCCTCTAACACCACGATGCAGTCTCCATACGCGTTAATCCGACAGTGAACTGGAATGCAGTCAAAGAGTCAAAGGTGGGTGGCCGAATAAGTAGATGTTGAATAGATGACATATAGAGATAGGTAGCTAAGGGTATCTTAACCTCCGACGGGCCCTGAGATTGTCTTTCCTTGGCCTGATAATATAATGAGCCGTCACTGGAGTTAGATGAACGAACGCATGTTCCAGGATGATGTGAATCAATACAGAACTTGAGCGTCATCACTGGTTCGACTCAATTTTGGGCCATGTCCTTAATGATGATGTCTCTCACAAGTAGCTGGCGTAGCTCACCCACAAAGGTAGAGCTGTGTATGGCTACTCAGCTCTTCCAAAAGTAGAGCTGCGCTGTAGAGTGAAGACGACGTAGCTGGGCGAACAACTGAAACACCATCCGAAGCTAAGGAATTGTTCGTTTATCCAGGTAGCAAAGTCCCAATAAGCCGAAGAAGGTGAACCACTTTACATGTAACACTTTACATGTAAAGTGTTACATGTAAAGACAAACACTTTACACTTTAACTTCGATTTTGCATTCCACAGACTCCGCCAAGGCCTGTTCCGAGCCGGACCTTCGTTCGGACACATCGGACCGCCCGCCAGCTGACCACTCAGCTGACGGCGGCGCATGCGCAGTGCTGGTGGACGTCGAGGAGGTGGTGGCCGCGGCCCTGGAGGATATTCCTCCAGTGCGGGCTCAGGAGCCGATCTACAGCTACGCTCCAGATGAGGTCACGCGGCTTATCGACTCTAGCGGCAGGTCAGAGGAAGCAGTCAGAGGAAGTAGTCAGAGGAAGTAGTCAGAGGAAGCAGGCAGAGGAAGTAGTCAGAGGAAGTAGTCAGAGGAAGTAGTCAGAGGAAGTAGTCAGAGGAAGTAGTCAGAGGAAGTAGTCAGAGGAAATAGTCAGAGGAAGTAGTCAGAGGAAGTAGTCAGAGGAAGCAGTCAGAGGAAGTAGTCAGAGGAAGTAGTCAGAGGAAGTAGTCAGAGGAAGTAGTCAGAGGAAGTAGTCAGAGGAAGTAGTCAGAGGAAGTAGTCAGAGGTGGTCAGTGGGGGTCACAGGAGCCAGGGGGATCAGAGAGAGTCCAAAGGAGTCAGAAGAGGGGGGTGCTAGAGGATGTCAGAGGGGGTCAGATGTACAGAAAGAGATCCTCAGCGATTTGAGGTAAAGAAAGTGGGAACTGACATCGACTTGCTGTGACGTCACAGTACGTCAATATATAATTGATTACTGGCAGACCACAGACGCATGGGAGGGGCATCGGGGCTATATGGCCTCCAAAACGAATAAAATGGCCCCCGACGATGACATCTATTTTGAATCAATGCTTAAAGGAAATAGTTCACCTTCGGGAATTTTTTCAGAACACGATTTTATTATATTTTGTAATACAGTTTCTTTTTTTATTTTCAAAAATGGCCCTACATCGCGCCAATTCAGGACAGAAGGTCGTAAATTATTAATGTTATGGTGTGCATTATTGGTCTGCGCATGCTCCATGGCAGTGCTGGCACTTTCAGACGGTACGGTACATCATATATGCGCCGTATTCTTTCGCCAAAAAGTCAAATATCTTCGGCTGGAGAGTCTTTTCAGCCAATACAAGTTCCAAATAAGGATTTCTCAACACGGCCTACAAAAGTGCTATTTCAGTTCAAAACCCATGTTGAAGGTGAACTATTTCCTTTAATGCACTTGCACAAGGAAGATAAATCAGATTTTTTTTTATATGGCAGACTTTTTGGGAGTCGATTCCAAAGCCCAAAACGAACTTGTTTTGGTCGTTCTGGATTTAGCCTGAGGCAGTATTTTACTTCCCACAGCGACAGCGAGATTCCTGGCTTCTTCCGCCCGCGGGATAACCTTCTGGTGACCTTCGAGGTTCCTGAAATTGCCCCAGGGCACGGCCCTCAGCCGGAGGGCTCCTACTCCGGCCTTCTGGACGCCAACATATCCATACTGGACAAGTTGAAGCAAAAAGAAGACGTCTGCAGGTAGGAGCTACAAAATTAACAGCAATCTTCTCAGTCTTAGTGACGTAACTGCTGTGTTGTTAAATTTTGGATTTGATCTCGCCATTATGTAATAATATTAGATGCTCCGGCATACCACGAAAGCAGGCATGTGTGGATATTTTTTAAAGTTTGCATTGCCCAATAACGCACTTTTAGGTACATTTATCGATATCTTGTCCAGCTTCTTAATTCGTGAGCATTCACCGTCGGTATTCTGCACAGGTGCTTGGAGGAAAAATTGGAGGAGATAGGCCAGAATATGGTTCGGATTCAGGAGGATCATCGCCAAGAGCTGGGTACGAAGACTCGCATACCTCCGACTCTCTACGTAAACGCGAAGCTCTTCCTATCATGTCATCTCATTACTTTTTATCAGTGTATTTCTTATATTCAACAAGTCATGAGCAAAATAAATTTAATTTCGAACCTAGTCAATTGTACTATTTCAAGCGTAGATAACTTATCGGCAGACGGATTAATACCTATCCTGTGCTTCTATTAGGTCTGGACTTAAGGTCCAGGCAGTTTTGAACGTAACGGTTTTGGACGTAGTTTCTACTC
This sequence comes from Chirona hameri, assembly GCA_036785665.1. Taxonomy (NCBI): domain Eukaryota; kingdom Metazoa; phylum Arthropoda; class Thecostraca; order Balanomorpha; family Balanidae; genus Chirona; species Chirona hameri. The sequence goes on from JAXIVJ010000651.1 coordinate 13,256, forward strand.
TCACGCCAAGGTTTACTTTCAGAGAAACTCAGAGATGAGAAGACTAAGGCACAACCAGCAGAGGGTGAGTGGCGTGCGTGCGTGCGTGCGTGCGAGCGTGCGTGCGTGCGTGCGTGCGTGCGTGCGTGCGTGCGTGCGTGCGTGCGTGCGTGCGTGCGTGCGTGCGTGCGTGCGTGCGTGCATGCGTACGTGCGTGCGTGCGTGCGTGCGTGCGTACGTACGTGCGTGCGTGCGTGCGTGCGTGCGTGCGTGCGTGCGTGCGTACGTACGTGCGTGCGTGCGTGCGTGCGTGCGTGCGTGCGTGCGTGCGTGCGTGCGTGCGTGCGTGCGTGCGTGCGTGCGTGCGTGTATGCGTGCGTACGTGCGTGCGTGTATGCGTGCGTGCGTGTGTGCGTGCGTGTGTGCGTGCGTGTGTGCGTGCGTGTGTGCGTGCGTGCGTGCGTGCGTGTGTGCGTGCGTGTATGCGTGCGTGCGTGCGTGCGTGCGTGTGTGCGTGCGTGTATGCGTGCGTGCGTGCGTGCGTGCGTGCGTGCGTGCGTGCGTGCGTGCGTGCGTGCGTCGTACGTGCGTGCGTGCGTGTGTGCGTGCGTGCGTGCGTGCGTGCGTGCGTGCGTGCGTGCGTGCGTACGTGCGTGCGTGCGTGCGTGCGTGCGTGCGTGCGTGTATGCGTACGTTTGTAAACCGTGATTATCTAGACATACTGAGTAACTTACAAACCAGCAGCCAACAGCTGACTGACTGACTGACTGACTGACTGAACTGACGCGACTTGCTAGCCAAAATTCAAAGGAGCCCGACTGCACTAGCATAGTCTAAAGAGAAGGGCTTTGCATTCTTTGGCTATCAAACGGACTTTGAGATATAGTTGACCTTTTTGGTGTTCATGCTGACATTTTTGGTGATTATGCTGACATTTTTGGTGTCTATGCTGATAGTTTCGGGTCTTTTGCCGATGATTTTGGTGCTCCAGGTGACAGGCTGAAGGCGGAAAAGGAGCTGGTCGAAAACAACATGCAGCTGCTGGAAAATCTGCAGCAGCGATGCAACGAACTGCAGGGCACCGGAGCCCGACTGCAGCAGGAGCGTCAACAGCTGCAGGTATAAAGTGAACACATAGGTACAGGGAACAGATACAGGTATATAGTGAACAGAGTACAGGGAACAGATACAGGTATATAGTGAACAGAGTACAGGGAACAGATTCAGGTATAAAGTGAACACATAGATACAGGGAACAGATACAGGTATATAGTGAACACATAGGTACAGGGAACAGATACAGGTATATAGTGAACAGAGTACAGAGAACAGATACAGGTATATAGTGAACACATAGATACAGGGAACAGATACAGGTATATAGTGAACACATAGGTACAGGGAACAGATACAGGTATATAGTGAACAGAGTACAGGGAACAGATACAGGTATATAGTGAACAGAGTACAGAGAACAGATACAGGTATATAGTGAACAGAGTACAGAGAACAGATACAGGTATATAGTGAATACATAGATACAGGGAACAGATACAGGTATATAGTGAACAGAGTACAGGGAACAGATACAGGTATATAGTGAACAGAGTACAGGGAACAGATACAGGTATATAGTGAATACAGTACAGGGAACAGATACAGGTATATAGTGAACAGAGTACAGGGAACAGATACAGGTATATAGTGAACAGAGTACAGGGGACAGATACAGGTATATAGTGAACACATAGGTACATGGAATAGATACAGGTATATAGTGAACAGAGTACAGGGAACAGATACAGGTATATAGTGAACAGAGTACAGGGGACAGATACAGGTATATGGTGAACAGAGTACAGGGAACAGATACAGGTATATAGTGAACAGAGTACAGGGTACAGATACAGGTATATAGTGAACACATAGGTACATGGAATAGATACAGGTATATAGTGAACAGAGTACAGGGAACAGATACAGGTATATAGTGAACAGAGTACAGGGGACAGATACAGGTATATAGTGAACAGAGTACAGGGGACATATACAGGTATATAGTGAACAGAGTACAGGGGACAGATACAGGTATATAGTGAATACAGTACAGGGAACAGATACAGGTATATAGTGAACAGAGTACAGGGAACAGATACAGGTATATAGTGAACAGAGTACAGGGGACAGATACAGGTATATAGTGAACAGAGTACAGGGGAAAGATACAGGTATATAGTGAACACATAGGTACATGGAATAGATACAGGTATATAGTGAACAGAGTACAGGGAACAGATACAGGTATATAGTGAACAGAGTACAGGGAACAGATACAGGTATATAGTGAACAGAGTACAGGGGACAGATACAGGTATATAGTGAACACATAGGTACATGGAATAGATACAGGTATATAGTGAACAGAGTACAGGGAACAGATACAGGTATATAGTGAACAGAGTACAGGGGACAGATACAGGTATATAGTGAACAGAGTACAGGGGACAGATACAGGTATATAGTGAACAGAGTACAGGGGACAGATACAGGTATATAGTAAACAGAGTACAGGGAACAGATACAGGTATATAGTGAACAGAGTACAGGGTACAGATACAGGTATATAGTGAACACATAGGTACATGGAATAGATACAGGTATATAGTGAACAGAGTGCAGGGAACAGATACAGGTATATAGTGAACAGAGTACAGGGGACAGATACAGGTATATAGTGAACAGAGTACAGGGGACAGATACAGGTATATAGTGAACAGAGTACAGGGGACAGATACAGGTATATAGTGAATACAGTACAGGGAACAGATACAGGTATATAGTGAACAGAGTACAGGGAACAGATACAGGTATATAGTAAACAGAGTACAGGGGACAGATACAGGTATATAGTGAACAGAGTACAGGGGAAAGATACAGGTATATAGTGAACACATAGGTACATGGAATAGATACAGGTATAAAGTGAACAGAGTACAGGGAACAGATACAGGTATATAGTGAACAGAGTACAGGGAACAGATACAGGTATATAGTGAACAGAGTACAGGGAACAGATGCAGGTATATAGTGAACAGAGTACAGGGAACAGATACAGGTATAAAGTGAACACATAGATACAGGGAACAGATACAGGTATATAGTGAACACATAGGTACAGGGAACAGATACAGGTATATAGTGAACAGAGTACAGAGAACAGATACAGGTATATAGTGAACAGAGTACAGGGGACAGATACAGGTATATAGTGAACAGAGTACAGGGAACAGATACAGGTATATAGTGAACAGAGTACAGAGAACAGATACAGGTATAAAGTGAACAGAGTACAGGGGACAGATACAGGTATATAGTGAACAGAGTACAGAGAACAGATACAGGTATATAGTGAACAGAGTACAGAGAACAGATACAGGTATATAGTGAACAGAGTACAGGGGACAGATACAGGTATATAGTGAACAGAGTACAGGGAACAGATACAGGTATATAGTGAACAGAGTACAGGGAACAGATACAGGTATATAGTGAACAGAGTACAGGGAACAGATACAGGTATATAGTGAACAGAGTACAGGGAACAGATACAGGTATATAGTGAACAGAGTACAGGGAACAGATACAGGTATATAGTGAACAGAGTACAGGGAACAGATACAGGTATATAGTGAACAGAGTACAGGGAACAGATACAGGTATATAGTGAACAGAGTACAGGGAACAGATACAGGTATATAGTGAACAGAGTACAGAGAACAGATACAGGTATAAAGTGAACACATAGATACAGGGAACAGATACAGGTATATAGTGAACACATAGGTACAGGGAACAGATACAGGTATATAGTGAACAGAGTACAGGGAACAGATACCGGTATATAGTGAACAGAGTACAGAGAACAGATACAGGTATAAAGTGAACACATAGATACAGGGAACAGATACAGGTATATAGTGAACACTTAGGTACAGGGAACAGATACAGGTATATAGTGAACAGAGTACAGGGGACAGATACAGGTATATAGTGAACACATAGGTACATGGAATAGATACAGGTATATAGTGAACAGAGTGCAGGGGACAGATACAGGTATATAGTGAATACAGTACAGGGAACAGATACAGGTATATAGTGAACAGAGTACAGGGAACAGATACAGGTATATAGTGAAAAGAGTACAGGGGACAGATACAGGTATATAGTGAACACATAGGTACATGGAATAGATACAGGTATATAGTGAACAGAGTACAGGGAACAGATACAGGTATATAGTGAACAGAGTACAGGGGACAGATACAGGTATATAGTGAACACATAGATACAGGGAACAGATACAGGTATATAGTGAACAGAGTACAGGGAACAGATACAGGTATATAGTGAACAGAGTACAGGGAACAGATACAGGTATATAGTGAACAGAGTACAGGGAACAGATACAGGTATATAGTGAACAGAGTACAGGGGACATATACAGGTATATAGTGAACACATAGGTACAGGGAACAGATACAGGTATATAGTGAACAGAGTACAGGGAACAGATACAGGTATATAGTGAACAGAGTACAGGGGACAGATACAGGTATATAGTGAACAGAGTACAGGGGACAGATACAGGTATATAGTGAACAGAGTACAGGGGACAGATACAGGTATATAGTGAATACAGTACAGGGAACAGATACAGGTATATAGTGAACAGAGTACAGGGAACAGATACAGGTATATAGTGAACAGAGTACAGGGGACAGATACAGGTATATAGTGAACAGAGTACAGGGGAAAGATACAGGTATATAGTGAACACATAGGTACATGGAATAGATACAGGTATATAGTGAACAGAGTACAGGGAACAGATACAGGTATATAGTGAACAGAGTACAGGGAACAGATACAGGTATATAGTGAACAGAGTACAGGGAACAGATACAGGTATATAGTGAACAGAGTACAGGGAACAGATACAGGGCCACAAGTAAATAGATGCAGGTCAATAATGGGCTGATATGTATAGGTTAAGAATATGTATTTATCAATGGAGTATTTTTATTTTAGCACTGCAAAATGAGATCTGCGGGTTTCAAGGGAATAGTCGACCTTGGATCTGGTATAAACCAATCGGGTATAAACTAGCCATCTGGTATGGAATACTTCACCTTGGTCTGCTATAAACCAATCTGGTATAAACCAGCCATCTGGTATACACTATGGCGGATCGTTCGAAAATCTGCGCTTGAGCCGTTGAGGTAGAGTTTTGGGATAAACGAACCGTGGATCATATGATGTCTATATCTAAACTACAATTTGCTATCTCAGTTCAAAACCCCATGTTAAGGTGGACTATTTCTTTTAAACCAGATTGCTAGTTTATACTAGATTAATTTATACCAGATCCAAGGTCAACTATTCCCTTTAAAGGAAATAGTTCACCTTCGGAAATTTTTCAGAACACGATTTTATTATATTTTGTAATACAGTTTCTTTTTTTCTTTTCAAAAATGGTCCTACATCGCGCCAATTCAGGACAGAATGTCGTAAATTATTAATGTTATGGTGTGCGTTATTGGTCTGCGCATGCGCCCTGGTAGTGCTGGCACTCTCAGACGGTACGGTATATCATATATGCGCCGCATTCCTTCGCCAAAAAGTCAAATATCTTCGGCTGGAGAGTCTTTTCAGCCAAGAAAAGTTGCAGATGAGGATTTCTCAATACGGGCTACAAAACTGCTATTTCAGTTCAAAATCCCATGTTGAAGGTGAACTATTTCCTTTAAAGGTAACTGTTCACCTTGTTTTTGTTTTGTTTAATATATACCGTACCACAAGTATCCGTCCCGTCTTTCATCACTGATTGGCTGATGTGTTGCCCTTATAAGGTACACGGAGCGGGATTCCCTTGACAGATTGCTTGATAGTTGGCAGTAAGGGACATCTTGAGTTCAAAAATACGAATATGACTTTGGTTTGGACCATAGATGAATATCTGTGGAGAAAAGGTAAGTGTATCTTTGCATGACACGTGACGTCATACAACACCAGTGGGTGGACCTGACCTGACTCTGGCTCCGCCTGCCGCCTACTACAGTCTCTGACAAGGGGCCGCCGCGCCGCCCGGGCGGCTGAGCGGATATTAGCGAGACGTTGTGATCAGAGACTACGTGCCAGAGAGTGTATCAAAACCCCGGATGTAACGTCAACAAATCAGCCAATCAGCGATGGGAGTACGATGCCCGCTTGTGGTACGGTACATAGTAAACGCTGAGAAGGTGAGCAGTTTCATTTAAGTAAGATGCTCTGATACTCTGAACGGTGTGCGTTCATTTCAGTAAAATCTTACTATGATTACGAGTCACGGTATATGCTTCTAAGCTTAGCACTCCGTAACGGTTATTTCCTCACAAGTGACACCAAAGATCTACGCATACTTATTCAAAGTTGTTCTGCCAGGCTTCATTGCAGCATCATAGCGACCAGCAGGCCGACTTGGCGAGACATCTGGTGGGCAACATGAGAAAACTGCATGCTGCTGGATCGTCGATAGATGTCGCTACCGAACACCCGCCAGATGTCCAAGGTAATACGTCCGAACTACTACATAAGAACAGGTATTGTCATTTAGTATATCCATAACACAATGCTTTAGCATGTAAGATACCAACAATTCTATGATAACTAACTAACTATGATAACTATGATAGGAGAAGAAGATCGACGAAATTCTTACGTTCTCTACTCATACGCCCGCCGGACAGCTCTTGTTGAAGGAAATAGTTCACCTTCGGAACATTTTTCAGAACACGATTTTATTATATTTTGTAATACAGTTTCTTTTTTTCTTTTCAAAAATGGTCCTACATCGCGCCAATTCAGGACAGAAGGTCGTAAATTATTAATGTTATGGTGTGCTTTATTGGTCTGCGCATGCTCCCTGGCAGTGCTGGCACTTTCAGACGGTACGGTACATCATATATGCGCCGCATTCCTTCGTCAAAAAGTCATATATCTTCGGCTGGAGAGTCTTTTCAGCCAAGAAAAGTTGCAGATTAGGATTTCTCAACACGGGCTACAAAACTGCTATTTCAGTTCAAAACCCCATGTTGAAGGTGAACTATTTCCTTTAATGTAAAACTGTAAATAACCTTGCTTGTAGTCGAGAGACACTAACAGCCGGTTTTTTCCTTCCCAGGGGCATCGAAAGAATCGACTCCTGCGGCAGAAACTTTGCACGTCGATGAGTCCCATGAGGGACTGCACCTGCCATCTCCCGGGCCACGGAGGAAACAGATTGACAGGAAAACCGTGGACAAGCTGCAAGCGATCAGCACCGATCTCTTGTCTCAGGTGAGGCGGCGATGGCCTTTAATTGTTGCTGATTTATGATAGCGTGCGTTATCATCGTAGAGGGGTCGATGACTTTGTTTCCGTGAAGTGAAGATTCTATGTAGATCGTATGGAGGACAGTCTGATTTTTTTTTGTCGACCGTAACAGTAAAATTAAGTTATATTTTCAGTCTTGTTATCGACCTTAATCTGACGTTTGGAAGTAACCTTTCGTCCACATCAGACTTAGTATATTGATAAACTGCTTGTCGTAAAAGCCGAACAGTTCTTGAAATTGCAGTAGCTAGCAAAAATAGCATGCTTAAATGTTAATTTCAGCTTAACTATGGTATCATTGCTGCGAAAATGCCGTCCTTCTGTTGATACTATTTACGAATATTATAAATCATACTTCTCTTCCTGAGCATATTCAATTAACACCACCTCTCCCAATCCCCAGGCGAAACGACTGGAGAAGGCACTTGGACCGCGCCAAGGGAAACGGCCGACGCGATCGTTTTCTCAGGGTCACCACAGCAGAAGCTGGACTCGCAACACAGCGAACACTCCTGATTGGCTGAGAGGAGACGACAAGCCGGCCTGGCAGGCCTCTGATTGGTCGACGCTTCCGAGCCAGCTGAGCCGGAAGGTGGAGGAGCTGCAACGAGAGATGCTACTGCTCTGCACTGCACGTGGTACGGGATATTACCAACTACACTACTGCAACTTGACTACACTACTGTACTACTACACTACTACGACTACACCACTGAACGTGACACCCCAGCAACAGGATACCCCACGACGGAGGTGCTAACTGCTAGCATCTCATATCACAACACATACATACTATACATGATGTAAATCAATGGGCATGTTTTGTGTTGATTTGTTGGTGAAATACTTTTTACGATTACAAATCGCATTATCTTTCGAAAATGAATAGCAATTCGGCTTGTCACTGTTAGGCTTCAAACCAAAAGTCACTATATCAATGTTTCGCTATAAAGTTAGACACTACGTGCAAATACAAAACAATCATTAACCATATCATCATACTATTCTATTGTATCTTAGAAACTTCGAGTGACAGATTGTTACTGGCATTTTCTTAGGAAAGAATACTGCGAGGCTTAAAAGAAATGTTCACCTTCAACATGGGATTTTGAACTGAAATAGCAGTTTGTAGCCCGTGTTGAGAAATCCTTATCTGCAACTTTTCTTGGCTGAAAAGACTCTCCAGCCGAAGATATTTGACTTTTTGGCGAAGGAATGCGGCGCATATATGATATACCGTACCGTCTGAGAGTGCCAGCACTGCCATGGAGCATGCGCAGACCAATAACGCACACCATAACATTAATAATTTACGACCTTCTGTCCTGAATTGGCGCGATGTAGGACCATTTTTGAAAAGAAAAAAAGAAACTGTATTAAAAATATAATAAAATCGTGTTCTGAAAAATTTCCGAAGGTGAACTATTTCCTTTAACCCGTCATTGACTGGGGTGGGGAGACGTTTAAAGGAATAGTTCACCTTCGGAAAATTTCTCAGAACACGATTTTATTATATTTTAGAATACAGTTTCTTTTTTTCTTTAAAAAAATGGTCCTACATCGCTCCAATTCAGGACAGAAGGTCGTAAATTAGTAATGTTATGGTGTGTGTTATTGGTCTGCGCATGCTCCATGCAGTGCTGGCACTTTCAGACGGTACGGTATATCATATATGCGCCGCATTCCTTCGCCAAAAAGTCAAATATCTTCGGCTGGAGAGTCTTTTCAGCCAATGAAAGTTGCAGATAGGGATTTCTCAACACGGGCTACAAAACTGCTATTTCAGTTCAAAATCCCATGTTGAAGATGAACTATTTCCTTTAACCCTCGCCAGTGCAGGGGGAGGGTGATGCCACCCCTCTCGCTTTTCGGGAATAACTCGCGTAAATATCGACCGATTGCGATGCAACTTTCAGTACCCTACTTGTGAACAATTTGACACATATTCTGAATTGTTTAAGTTGTAGGTTACATGACCCGTGACCTTTGACCTGTTTGTCAGGGTCATGTCAGGCGCTACTTGCGTCCCGTAGTATTGATCCTTGTAACTTGTGCAGTTGCATAGTGTTGGTTGTTCAGGAGCATATGCACAGGTGTTTCCAGGTGACATATGTGGTTTCCATTGAGATAGTGACCTCGATTGACCTTTTCAGAGGTCAACCGAGGTCACTGACCTCCGATGACCTCATATTACTTTTTTGGCTTATGGCAGTTTCTAGGACATTTTGTGACGCTGATTTCAAATATGAGATCCATTTTACATAATTATATGTTCCACTGGGGCCATGCGCCCCAACAGGTCAACCGAGGTCACTGACCTCAAATGACCTGACATGACCTGACATGACCTTTTTGGAATTTGGCAGTTTCTAGGACATTTTGTGACGCTGATTTCAAATTTGGCACCCATTTAGCATAATTATATGCTCATTCGCGATTCTAGCTCGATTAAATTAAATTTATACGCATTTACAATTTGGTTGAATTTTGGGTCATTGACATGACCTCAGAGGTTATCTAATGATCTAGGACTTTAAAATCTGGTATCAATGGCTTCCTCCCATGACAAGCAACACGCTCGTTTTTGAATCGAAGTTCTACCCCAATTAGGGTCGAAACGCTAGGGGGGTCGTACCAACCGTGCAGGTCACGCACTGATCGGACGCTGCACGGGTGAGGGTTAACGCCCCACCCAGATGAACTTGGGTAATAGCTCTAAAATCAATAGCGTTATCAACGTGAAACTTCTAGTACCTTCTTCTACATCGATTTTACGTCCTCTGTGCAAAAATAAAGCAATTTTATCGGAACACTTCGAGTTAAAGCTAATTTAGTGACGTCACTTCACATGAGTTTTACACAAAAATTGGCTAAACTTTAATAGACCGTACAAATGCCATATGTTAAGCAGAAATGCAATCCATAAACATCAAATGATATCAAATGGCAAGGGCTACAACTTAGCTATCAACTTAGCTATTTTGTTTTGGTTTTTGACCCCCAAACATTAACACAAATATTTGTGTTTTAAAGAATGCCTACAAAGTAATGTTTTCAAAGATACTATAAAACGGAACATATGTCAGAGAACCACATTGGGCAGCTACCATACCAAATTTCAAAATGATATCACCATTTTTGACTGACATATGACATCTAAAGTATAGGTAACTCATGACTTCATATTTTGAAATTGCGTTTTGTGTCTTTTATTGACCAGATACAGACAAATAAATGCCACCGCTGTATTTGCGAGACAAAACTGGTCGAGAAACATGCCTTCGTTATTTATATTTATCCATTTCACATTTTGACCTTCAGTGACCTGAACTTGACCTGAACTTGTCATTAACTTCACATAAATGAAGTCAGGTGGTAAAATATCTATCACTATCGAATTATACGTGTGATAGACATTTTAAAATAACCCATAAAACATGTGTTGCATGACTTTCGTAGATATTTTGCACATAGTAACCTTTTGTGACCTGACCTTGACCTTAACATTTGTCACCAATCTCACTTTAGCTCATTCAGGATGTGTATCAAACCTTTGACAGCACGTTGCGTGCTCATGGTCGTAATTGAAGGCTTTGGATGAAAAGTATGGCCCATACACGCAAATACGTCGATTTTGACCTCTGACCTGACCGTGACATGACATTTGACCTCACTTTGACATTTTTGAGTTTGCTGTAGATGTGTCTCATTGAGATCTTTCGAATTCCACATTGTGCGTCTCGCTGCGATCATTGGTTCGGAAGATAACCAGGGGGCGCTTACCCCCCCCCCCCCGTCAATGGTGTTCTGCTGAGACCCCAATCAATGCCGGGTTAAGTTCTTAATATTATTTCTGCTCAAATTAAGAGCTTCAAGAGAGTGCTATCATATATTATTTACTACGTAAATTCCTATCGACCATATTGTCGACGGATTTGAAATCAGTCGATGCCATCTGACATGTCTGTCCGAGCTAGCAGCGACCTAACCTAAATGTCTCTTTCAGCCTCGCCCCACAGCCCGCCTTTGAGCCTGACGCCGCCAATAGAGGAGACCGGGGACGGGGAGGTCTTCAATCCCGAGGAGCCAGTCAGCTTCACCTTCCACCTGCCGGCCCAGCAGAAAACTCGGCAGGTGAGGTCACCAGATGAAGTTTTATCGTTCTATTTTTGCGAACGGTCTAGGTAGGCCTTAGGAATTGGGATTTTCTCATTTTCTCTGGAAGCAGCATTGGTGGTTTCAGACGGGCAATGTGCATATGTTTCAGCATGGCTATGTTGGTATGGAGTGAGTCCAAGAAATCTACCAAATTTGGCAACCCATCGGACCCTTCCTTGTGTATTAAGAACTGTTAAAAGAAGTTGCCTATATTTGCATTGAAATCGAGAAACAGTTCTCTAACTTCTCGACCAAATGCCGTCATGGTTCGGGCCATGTCTCCTGAGCTCCCTAAATCCACCCCTAAACGTCCCTGCAGGCCGTATCCACGAGCTACATTGACACAGCGATCCTAGTTTCAGGAGCCTGGAGACGACCGGGGCCGACTTACACATGAAGAAGCCGCCAGTGAACCCACGTCTGCTGCCGAAGACCTCCTGTGTCCCACCAGTCCCGGTCAGTGCTGATGCTGGACATGCTACAACTCTACACACGCCTGGGCAGATTCTGAGATCCCGTATAGTTTGAAGGGCCTTCTGAGCCTTCTGTGCGGAATGGTCGCTGGAATGGAACGGAGCGTGGCTTGTATTTTTTTATGCAGGATCTGTAGGAAAGTCGCCCATATTTTGCGTCATCATCACTTGAAAACACAGACATTTCTGCGTTCAGCCGCCTCATTTATACACACTTTATACACTCTTATTCACATTTTTTTGCGATACCGAACCCAGCTCAAGAACCGTTTTAACAGTAGTCACAAACTTCTCCTTATAAAACCACTTAGTACAACTAGCGAAATCTCCTGAACGCGGCAGCTTGCAGTGTCCCATAACAATCGTCTCCAATTACGTAACAATGCCCCGTGACCACTCTGCTCTGATGACGTCATTTTACAGAGGAGGAAATGCTCGCATCGCAATGCTCCTCCTCTCGATCCTCCGTTGAGGAACTCGGGGCCGTGGCGAAATGGAGGAACAAACGCGATCTCTACACCTCCTACGACCAAACTCTCAAGGTTAGTTCACAAAATAACATGTTTGAACCGCAGATAGATGCTAGAACAGAGCATGCAACTAGTGTACCGGGAACAAACTAGTTCACGTTAATCACGTTCACGTTATACGTTTACGTTAGACTAGTTCACTAGTTCACGGTATGTGTGACAACGGTGCGTTTAGGGCAGTGGTTCTCGGCACCAAGGCCATGGTTACCCCCTTTTGACGACCTGAATCACTCGTTACTCCAACCCCCCACCATTGCGCAGTCCAGTCATTAAGCCATGCGGTACAGCATAACTTCAGGCGTTTGCTGCTAATGCCATCTAGGGACAGAAATATAAGCTTACGTGTGGGTCGTTGTCGCTCTTGGTCTAAGGCGTCAATGGCATAATTACCCATTTTGGTGACCAGAAAGACTCATTAGACCGTACTCCGAATTATTTGTTATGTATATTGTACATTCCGCAAAGAAGGTGCGATACAAATTTGTTCCAATCACTGGCGGATCCAGGGGGCGGCAGGGGCAAAAGCCACCCCCCATCCCAAGCTCGACAGGAGCGGCAATAGAAATTAGCCCCCCAAAATTCGCTGAAACTTGCGATGAAAAATGGGTAATGCCTGCGAAAAAAAAATAACTTCTTGCAAAAGAAATATTTTTTTTGCTTTGCCTCGTTCGTGTTTCCTCTATTTGGTAGCATGTTGGTAGCAGCATAGAGAAAGTGGCGAGTCTGACGCTATTTTGGAGTGATTCACAACCAACGTAAGTTATAATTTTACACGCAGCGCGCGTCGCAGCTTTTGGTCTCCTGCTGCCTGCTGGATGACAGAGGAACGTGTGAGTGAATTTCCTTACATATGTACCTATGTTGTGTGGAATACGTCTACTAGTATTAAGTAGGGTAATTAAGTTCAGTTAAAAAATCCCAATGTTCTTCTTTTTGTAGCTGGGGCATTCCACGACAAATCGACAAAAAAAAATCCAAAATGACACCGTCATGTCACCGATTATGACTAAAATTGGTAGATGGGGTAACCTGGGGTGCAAAAGTGAGCTGTGAAAGTTGTATTGTAATGCCAGCAGCGGTTCAGGAGATATTGCCCCGGGCATTTGTATAAGGTCACGGTGCAGGTCAATCTTTGTCAGCCCATCTGGCGGAGAATTTATGAAGCAATATAGGTGTATTATATGCTATTAGAATGTCAATTAGCTGTTTTGTAATTGGTGATGTTGATTTTTTTATTTTCGAAAATTTCCAAATTTAGTACGTTTTCGAAATTTTACAACTTTTTTGGATACTTTTTCTCAAACGTGTTTCTAATTTTTAACTATGCTTTTATTACGTGTAGGAATGTGTCAATTAAATGCAAAAATAAAATTGAGAGTTATATGCCTCCAAATATCTAAAATTTGGTCATTTGACATGCTATTTTATATTTTTTTGTAAAAATATGCTATTCGCTAATAATTTTTGACTAAATAGAACTATAATGGTACGATAAACGACATTTTGCTGTTATCATCAAGACGAGTTGAATGCTCTGCAGCATGACCTCTTTCTGACATATGATGACCTTGACCTTAAATTTCAAAGTTAGTATTTTTTATCTTTTTTGGATACCCAAGCCAAATGTATTCCTATTTTGACTTTATTCTTGTTAAGTGTAAAGAAATGTCGTTCAAGCAGGAAAAATACAATTGATGGTTATTTGTCTTCAAATATGTTAATTTGGTAATTTTATATTCTTTTTGTGACCGATGTTATTACCCAATAACTTTTGACTGAATAAAGATAAAAAGGTAAAATGGACACCACTTTGTTATTTTCATCAAGATGCGTTGAATGTTATGCAGTATGACCTTTTTTCTAACATTGTGTGACCTTCACCTAAGGTTAATGTCAAGGTTCAAGGTTGGGTATCCAATTGTGGACTATGTGGCGATGTTATATATCTTTAAACTTGTCTTGTTGCGAGGAATTCGATTGTGCTTAAATCACGCCTGATCGTCCATGGCAACTTCTAAATTCATTTGAATTTGAATGTCGAATAGTAACTTCATAATTTCCTTCTCGGTGTAAAGAAAGCCCGAAAATGTCTCAGTTGGCCATATAATCATCAACGATTGCGCAATTATTTCAATACCAATGAATTCCTATCTTCAAGACAAGTTGAAAGCTATATAACATCGCCGTGTAGGTCAAATTTGGAAAGGTGACCTTGCGCTGTGACCTTGACCTAAGGTCAAGGTAATTCAATGTCAGAAAGATGTCATGCTGCACAGCATTCAACACGTCTTGATGATAACAACAAAATGACGTTTACCGTGTCCTTCTAGCTTTATTCAGTCAAAAGGTATAAGCGAATAACTAATTTGTATATAAAATAGCATGTAAAATGGGGGGAGAAATGAGATATTTGGAGACAAATATCCATCAATTTTATTTTTGCACTTAAAGGGACTATCCCACCTGAACATTATATTTGAGTTGAGATAGCCATTTGTATGGCTAGGCATTGTAATTAAGTATGGTAGCAGTTAAAACAACCACAATGATCTGATCAAAAAGATATGCGAGTTTGATTTTGACATCTGTAAAATATAAGGCCGATGTGTATTTGAATAGGGACTCTAAACCGACAGCGTCGTCTCTTTACCCAACTGGTAATGATAGTCGACTTGTTTTAAGGTCAGCCTTGGAATATTTTCGTCTTTCATTTCTCGATCCCCGGGTGGTTCGCAATCTAAGCCAATCTAGACACCGGGTGGTTCGCTTTTTCTGCGCAATAGATGTCGACAAAAAATTGTGCCATATATTTGGCAGCACAAAAGATTTCCTCGTTATTAAAAAAAAATGACGTCACCAACCCAACTTTTCGCTTAAAACTAAAAGTTGAATATCTTCTAAGATAAGCTTTTTTCGGAAAAAAGTTCACGAACATGTTCAGCTGACCTCGCCTGACATGTAGACATACAATTAAGCGTGATTCGACAACTTTCACAAAGGTGGGACAGACCCTTTATTTGACACGTCCTTACACGTAAGAATAGCATAGCGAGAAAGAAAATAACCCAAGTCCGCAAATGGAAAAATCGGGGTACCTTTTAGGTCATATGGAGGCCTCTGGGGCCAGGAAGGCCCCAGTGAAATTAGCCCCCCCCCCACACCCCATATTGGGAGGATGGATCCGCCAGTGGTTCAAATGCGTTAACTCTACTGCAAAAAGGCGGCTAAGCATCATTTCGTTTGAATTCGTTTCGATGTTCTTTGCGATACTACCGTACCAGTGGTCTACAACAGATCATTATCAACTGGGATGTATATGCGTGGTACGCCATCATGAAACGAATCAACCATAATTTATCACTTATAGCTGCTCAATCACCATTACCTCAATCACCATTACCTCAATCACCATTACCTCAATCACCATTACCTCAATAACCATTACCTCAATCACCATTACCTCAATCACCATTACCTCAATCACCATTACCTCAATAACCATTACCTCAATCACCATTACCTCAATCACCATTACCTCAATCACCATTACCTCAATCACCATTACCTCAATAACCATTACCTCAATCACCATTACCTCAATCACCATTACCTCAATCACCATTACCTCAATCACCATTACCTCAATCACCATTACCTCAATCACCATTACCTCAATCACCATTACCTTAATCACCATTAGCATTACCCCATCCGTAGGCTCCATAACGGACACGATTGTTACATTGTTTTAACCCTATTTGTAACAGGCTCCTGGCTACCCCTATTTGTAACAGGGGGGGGGGGGGGGTACGGATTCCGCCCCCCCCCCCCCCCCCCCGGAGATCTCGAGATCTACCCGTCCGATTTTCAAAAATGAAACGCTGTTTGCTTCCCCTCAACACGATCTACATTTATAAATAATAAACAAATCTAAATTTGGGATAGGGGGGCAACAGGGGGGCAAAAAGTACAAATCTTAGTGGTATTTTTGATCCAACATAGCTTTCATGTTTATCGACCGATTTGAACACAACTAATAGTAATCGATAGATATTTAATTGGAAATTGATATATGATGGTGACGTTTGAAAATTCAAAAATCATAGGCGTGTGCAGGTCACTCAATATGGGGGTGAAGTAAATGCGTAATAAAACCATTTTTTTATGTGTTTTTTTAATAAATGAAATGGTATGTGATTGTGACATTATAAAAAGCTGTTATAAATCATATTTTTGCCATAGGAGGTACCAGGCTAGTGAAAAGGGAGGTCAAATTTGAGAAAAAAAATATTAACCGCAGACAAGTTGCTACCCAACACTATAAATATGTTACTGATCGTAGATAGTTCCTTTTTGCATGTTGTACTTCATCATAGGCGTATCCAGGATCCACACTGGGGCGACACAAGACCTTTTGATAAGTATATTATCCGCTATTATGATACTAACTAGTCAACAGTGACTATTTCACTACAACTTCAATTAATATTGCTTACCCCCCTTTTTACCCTACCTGGACTCGCCAATTATCTTACATAATCGTTCGTAGAGTAGCCTGTGGTGCGTGTTTCATTCGAAAACTGCAATATGTTATGTCATTGAACGCCCATGCCTCTTAGTTTCCTTGCAATAATATGACCCCCTTTTTTCCATTCCTGAGCGCGCCTCTGCCAAAAATAGCTTTATTCCCTTTTCTGGCCTCATATGTGCATATATAATTATAAGCTAAACGTCTATTGCGCCGTTATCGCTGGCATATCGTCATCACCATGCCAGTCACCCCCCTTTTCATGTGCCTGAACACGCCCCTGAAACTCTATATGTAATCAATTATGCAAATAATGGAATCAGAAGCTATCTTTTACATCTTGATAGCTATAAATGTCCCTTACATCGCTCTATTGGCGTCCCGCCAAGCATTGAATACTTCCTGGAAACCCCCCTTTTCAAGCCCCTGAAACCGCCTCTGCCATGCAATTTTTATGATATTTCATTAACATCAACTAATTTGCACTTGTTGCAATCACCGTAAACCGATGTAACGCTTTCATACTTGAGGCAGTTAGGAAGAAACCCGTGAAGGTCGCATTTCCGTATTATCGCCAAATGTCGCCTCCGAACCCACCCAAAACTGTGCCCTGGAACCGCCTCTGTTCAGGTTAAGAACTCAAAATTTTGACTCCAAATGCGGTATTCAATTCTATGAAAAGTCCCAAAATGTCATAGGCCTGCTCCCTGCCGTTCTGGAGATATCTGCGAAAAACATGAGGGGGAGGGCGGAATCCGCCCCCCTGTTACAAATAGGGTTAAACCGTTGTTTTGAGGCATCTGAAATCGTATGGCAAACATAATTAAATTAAATCAAGTTAACATAACTAGTTGACTCATGCGATTGATTTCTCTTGGATATTGATTACGCTGCAATCGCCTCAAGATTGATCAGTGTGCCGTCAGTACAGATGTCAGTATTTTAATGACGTCACAGACTCACATAACATCAACAGGAAATACAGCGAGAGTTGGAGACAGTGGAAGCTCAATACGAGGTCAGTACAGATGACGTCATCAAATGTTCTAATCTAATGACGTCACACGTCACTGACAAGAGATGCAGCGGGAGTTAGAGACATGGACAAGGCCGAATAACGTCAACATTTGGTCTAATGACATCACACATCACCCTCAGGAGATGCAGCGGGAGTTGGAGACGGTGGAGGCGCAGTAATTGGTCTAATGACGTCATAAGTCATCCGCAGGAGATGCAGCAGGAGTTGGAGACGGTCGAGGCTCAGTAATTGGTCTAATGACGTCATATGACATCCACAGGAGATGCAGCGGGAGTTGGAGACGGTCGAGGCTCAGTAATTGGTCTAATGACGTCATATGTCATCCACAGGAGATCCAGCGGGAGTTGGAGACGGTGGAGGCGCAGTAATTGGTTTAATGACGTCACATGTCACCCACAGGAGATGCAGTGAGAGTTGGAGACGGTAGAGGATCAGTAATTGGTCTAATGACGTCATATGTCATCCACAGGGGATGCAGCGGGATTTGGAGACGACGGTGGAGGCGCAGTAATTGGTTTAATGACGTCACATGTCATCCACTGGAGATGCAGCGAGAGTTAGAGACGGTGGAGACGCAATAATTGGTTTAATGACGTCGCATGTCACCCAAAGGAGATGCAGCGGGAGTTGGAGACGGTGGAGGATCAGTAATTGGTCTAATGACGTCATATGTCATCCACAGGAGATGCAGCTGGAGTTGGAGACGGTGGAGGCGCAGTATGCTCTGGACCGGCGGAGGAAGAGCTCCGATGACGTCATTTCAACGCCGTCCTCCTATCGGAGCCGCTCCTCCAGCATTCCGTCCTCGGAGGATGTCGACGAGCCAAAACTATTTCAGGTGAAGTGGATATAAATGGCCTTGGCGGGAATTAAGTAGGCATGTACGGCTATTGCGAAAATGGAGGGGACATATGAACACTACCTTGGTGTGAATGAAGTGGACATAAGTCTACCTCAGCTGGAACCAAGGAAATAAAGATCGATTTAAGGCTTAAAGCTTTAGCTATTGATGCGAATGTGCCAACCACCAATGTCCATGCTACCTAAATGTCACCGTAACTATGATTTGATAAGCATATTTGCGCCATTTTCCTGTATTTGCATCATTGTTTGTAGATGAACGGA